>JADBJO010009990.1:29584-62084 GCA_016801955.1 Conus betulinus
ATTAATCTCCACTCTGTATTGTGTGTTTTAACTGGCATTAATGTCCCCTCTGTATTTTTTTTAACAAAAAGATGTGATTGTCTCACGAAGCAGGTGCAATGTAAGTGGATAGAAATCAAAGAAACCATCTTGAGCTAAAGAAAAAAAAAGTAGTGCTGCATCATGTGAGAATACTGAAGTTTGCGATTTTGGGAATGGGAACTATTAAAATAAATAAATAAATAAATAAATAAACTGGGAAATGAAAACATGAGGAGCACTGGGACAAACGAAAACAGTTTTGTTAAAGGAGAAGTAGCAAACCAAATGTAGTAAAAGGGGGGGGGGGGGGGGGGGGGGGGGGGACAGTGTGATCTGAAACTAAAATTGTGGATGGTCCTGTACAGCATTGATCATGGGGTGAACAGGTGTGGGAATGAAAGGTGGAATCTGAACAGGCTGGATACTGAGAGCTGGAATGCTGGGGAAATGGAGTGGGAAGAGGGGACAGGTCAGGATGACAACAGATTGTCTCTGCACAAGATCTCACAGGGGCAGGAAGAAAACGGGACAGACAGAGACGAACAGCATGGAGAAAACATAAGAACACAGGATGTCTTGCATGTCTGTAAACAAGTAGTAAAGTGGAAATAAGGAGGTTGGAAAAGACCACACATAAACAGTAAATGAAGCACCGTTCAGTTGACATTGACAGTCTGGCTGGTAATGGAAGCAAAATGCAGTGAAAAGCATGTTTGTTTCAGGCAGGAACTGATGCAGATGCACAGCTGATATTGCAGTGAGCTGGGAATATGAAGTGATGCACCCATCCTCCTCCTCATTCCTAGCTAAATGTTCCATAGGAGATGAATGGTGACAGCTTTCAATTCAAGATTCAAAACGATTCCAAAAGATGAAGTTTACAATTTTAAGCAAAACTTTACTTTTCTACAAGAACAAAATGGAATGGCAGCAGAAAGGTGGGAGGGGAGGTACTGCCATGAGCTAGCAAATAAGTGGTGCGCCCACCACCTAATTCCCAGCTCCATATGGCATACAAAAGGTGTGTGGGTTCAAACACACCCCCTCCTCCCCCCAAAGGAAAGAAGCAGACTGCAATCTGCAGAGTTTGGAAATACCGTTTCGTGAATGTTTTATGTCATGTTTGTGACTTCTGGAGAAGATAAATTGGTGCTCAAAAATCATGTCTGTTTTTCTCCTGTGCATCAAGTAAAGCATTACGTTCCTTCTGTCTGTATTGCGTGTTTAGTGGCATTTTGGCTTCTCGCACTAATCACAAAAAGATGTGAATATTTCAAGAAGGTTCACAATTTAGCAAAACTTCGAGTTTTCCAGAACAAAATGGAATGGCGGCAGAAAGGTGGGAGGGGAGGTACTGCCATGGAGCTGGCAAATAAGTGGTGCGTCCAGCCACCTGAGTCCCACCTCCATATGGCATACAAAAGGTGTGACGGTGATAAACACACCCCCTCCTCCTCCCAAATGAAAGAAGCGGACTGCAATCTGTATAGTTTGGAAATACTTTTTCGTGTGAATTTTTATGTCATGTTTTGTGACATCTGGAGAAGATAAATTGGTGCTGAAAAATCACATGTCTGTTTTTCTCCTGTGTATCAAACATGGCATTAATCTCCACTCTGTATTGTGTTTTTTAACTGGCATTAATGTCCCCTCTGTATTTTTTTTTAACAAAAAGATGTGATTGTCTCACGAAGCAGGTGCAATGTAAGTGTGGTAGAAATCAAAGAAACCATCTTGAGCTAAGAAAAAAAAGTAATGCTGCATCATGTGAGAATACTGAAGTTTGCGATTTTGGGAATGGGAACTATAAAATAAATAAATAAATAAATAAATTAAACATGAGGCACTGGGACAACGAAAACAGTTTTTGTTAAAGGAGAAGTAGCAAACCAAATGCTAGTAAAAAGGGGGGGGGGGGGGGGGGGGGGGGGGGGGGGGGGGGGACAGTGTGATCTGAAACTAAAATTGTGACATCAAGGATACAGAAAAATTGAGCTGGATTTGGTGAAAAAGAAATGGAAGCGAGTCACTTGAACTGAGGTGAAGAACTATGAATGAGTAAAAGGAATCGAATACCCGGCTTGAGAGAATGCCCTGGAAAATGATTGGAGAGCAGGTTAACAAAGACTGAAAGAGGAAATGAAATGTGGATGGTCCTGTACAGCATTGATCATGGGGTGAACAGGGGTGGGAATGAAAGGGTGAATCTGAACAGGCTGGATACTGAGAGCTGGAATGCTGGGGAAATGGAGTGGAAGAGGGGACAGGTCAGGATGACAACAGATTGTCTCTGCACAAGATCTCACAGGGGCAGGAAGAAAACGGGACAGACAGAGACGAACAGCATGGAGAAAACATAAGAACACAGGATGTCTTGCATGTCTGTAAACAAGTAGTAAAGTGGAAAAAAGGAGGTTGGAAAAGACCACACATAAACAGTAAATGAAGCACCGTTCAGTTGACATTTACAGTCTGGCTGGTAATGGAAGCAAAAATGCAGTGAAAAGCATGTTTGTTTCAGGCAGGAACTGATGCAGATGCACAGCTGATATTGCAGTGAGCTGGGAATATGAAGTGATGCACCCATCCTCCTCCTCATTCCTAGCTAAATGTTCCATAGGAGATGAATGGTGACAGCTTTCAATTCAAGATTCAAAACGATTCCAAAAGATGAAGTTTTTACAAATTTAAGCAAAACTTTACTTTTCTACAAGAACAAAATGGAATGGCAGCAGAAAGGTGGGAGGGGAGGTACTGCCATGGAGCTAGCAAATAAGTGGTGCGCCCCACCACCTAATTCCCAGCTCCATATGGCATACAAAAGGTGTGATGGGTATAAACACAACACACCCCCCCCCCCCCCCCCCCCCCCCCCCCCCCCCCCCTATGAAAGAAGCGGACTGCAATCTGTATAGTTTTGAAAACACCGTTTCGTGAATTTTAGGTCATGTTTGTGACTTCTGGAGAAGATAAATTTGTTGTTGAAAAAATCACGTGTCTGTTTTCTCCTGTATATCAAGTAAAGTATTATGTTCCATTCTGTTTCGTGTGTTTAGTGGCATTTTGGCTCCTAACACTAATCACAAAAAGATGTGAATATTTCAAGAAGGTTCACAAATTCAAGCAAAACGTCGAGTTTCCAGAAGAACAAAATGGAACGGCGGCAGAAAGGTGGGAGGGGAGGTACTGCCATGGAGCTGGCAAATAAGTGGTGCGTCCAGCCACCTGAGTCCCACCTCCATATGGCATACAAAAGGTGTAACGGTGATAACACACCCCCTCCTCCTCCCAAATGAAAGAACAGACTGTAATCTGTATAGTATGAAAATACCGTTTCGTGAAATTTTATGTCATGTTTGTGACTTCTGGTGAAGAGAAAAATTGGTGCTGAAAAATCACGTCTGTGTTTCCTCCTGTGTATCAAATATGGCATTAATCTCCACTCTGTATTGTGTGTTTTAACTGGCATTAATCTCCCCTCTGTATTTTTTTTTAACAAAAAGATGTGATTGTCTCATGAAGCAGCTGCAATTAAGTGGATAGAAATCAAAGAAACCATCTTGAGCTAAAAAAAAAAAAGTAATGCTGCATCATGTGAGAATACTAAAGTTTGCAATTTTGAAAAAGGGAACTACTAAAAAATAAACATGAGACACTGGGACAAACAAAAAAATGTTTTGTCAAAGGAGAAGTAGCAAACCAAATGCAAGTAAATGAAAATTGGAAAGAATGATTTTGTATACTGAACCTTTGTGGGAAAGTGCCAATTTTGGGAGAACCATAAATTTCAAGACACAAAAGGGATAGCTGGAAGGTTGATTGGAATGCTGAAAAAAGGCAGCGAAAAATTACTGAAGATGAGAAGCAGCAAAGGATGTAAAGCAGGAAAATGGCAATACAATACGATTACAATACGAACTGGAATGTAAATGGTTTTGAGCAGAACGTGTTGGAACAGCTTTGGGAATGGTTAGTAAAATCGGAGAGAGCTAGAAGAGTGTATATTGACACGTTTAGTTCAACGCATCAATGGATAGAAAAGCAGCAATACATAGCCAATAAGCAGTGACCGAAAGCTCAAAGGGACGTAACAATGAAGACTGCATAGCAGCAGAAGGGATGGTGACAATGGTAAAACTGACTGTTGAAGTCAGAAGGAAATGCCAACGATGAACTCTGGAGGACACAGAACAGGGAAAAGAGTAAAACCTTGCTAAAGAGATAAACAGACAGGATAAATGGAGAAGTGAGGAAAAGAGAACTTATAGATGGTGAGGGAGGTGACAACAAACGTGTCCGTATGGAGAAGTACAAGGATGAGACAAGGAGACCGAAAAGAGTTGAGGAAGGGAGTAGATGGTTGGAGGGTCTGTTCACATGTTAATCTGAATAAGACAGAGGAAATGCAATGGAAAAAAAATGAAATACGAGATTAACTGTAAGAAGAAATGGAATAAAGAGGGCTTTGAATAGATAGACTGGCAGGAACTGGGGTTCATTCTCAAGAAAGATCACCATCACCACCATCACACACACACACACACACACACACACACACACACACACACACACACACACACACACACACGGTGTGAAAGTGGATAGGGGTGATGGTTACAATAGAGATGGTCATAACAGGGAAGGCAGTCTATGAGATCAAAAGGTACGACAAAAGATAGGGGAGGTCGTTTAGAATAGAAAGAGATGGACATGGCAGTGAATGGAGCCCATGACCTCAGAAGATATGACCATGGATAGGGTGGCCATTTAGGACAGGAAGAAATGGACATAGCAATGAACGGAGTCCATGACCTCAAGGTATGATAGTACATAACGCGGGTCATTAAGAATTCATTAAGATTCAAAGAGATGGACATGGCAGGGGACAGTCTACAGTCACAAGGTGTGACAGTGGGAGGGAAGGGGTGGTCGGTGAGGATACGAAGAGGTGAGTATGGCAGGAAAACGAGTCTACAACCAATGGCAATGGCAAGGCATGGGGCCATTCCAGTTTATGTTCCCACTTTTATAAAAAAAAAGAATGGATGAGAAGACGAAATGGGGAATGAATTGGGTAGCCAATGCTGGAAATAAGAGGCGTTCAGGGAGGGCGTGTGTGTGTGCGCGCGTGCGTGTGTGCACTCGCGCATGCTCGAGAAGGGAAGGTTAGTGAGGGAATAGGGTATTTGATACTGGGTTACAGTGGCCAAATTTGGATAAGAGACGTGAAAGGAATAAACAGAAGTGGATGGTAATGAGGTAGAGCATGGATGGAGGGAACATGGGGGGGGGGGGGGGGGGGGGGGGGGAAGGGGGGGGGGGGGGGGGGGGGGGGGGGGGGGGGGGGGGGGGGCAAGGCAAAAAACAAAGCAAGGACTGGACTGAGTAGGATCAGGGTCAGCAAGGGAAAATGGATATGGTAGGGTACACAGTGGAAAGCGTGGAAGGAAAAAGAAAGAGGAGGAGTGAACAAGGAATGAAGGGAGAGGACAAGAAAGAAACTGTTGGAATTCCTCATTTTGAATTTTGTTGATTATACCCCCAACGACACACAGTTTTCAAGTTTTCATTCCCTTTCTTTTCTTTTTTTTTTCTTTCTGAGTTGTAATCATTATGACCTAGTTCACAAACAAAGCTTTTTTTCTGGTTTGTCAATATCACAAACAAAAAAATTGCTTTAAAAAGTCAGATTACCAAAACAAACAAAAAACAAAAAATACTGGAAAGGACACAAAAACAACATCTCTCTGTATGTGATTTAGCTAAACTGTTAATATCTTGAGAAGATAAAATCAGGCTGTGCTACAAACAACTGGCTTTTCATTGATTTTTCACAAGAAAAAAAAAAAGGGCATAAGGCAATGAAAAGCATGTCATTGCCACAAATAATACGTAAAATTACAGAGGCAAACAGACACTGGAGAGTGGACACCAACTTATGTCCTTTTTAATTTCTAAAAGCTTTGCGCCCCATCTCATTTTCATCAATATCTTCCCATCTGACCTCAAATTCCCAATGAGCGATCTTCTCAAGTTATCTTTCCTCCTCAGCATTTTTCTCTCTCTCTCTGTCTGTCTTGTTTCTATTTTCCACCCTTCCATGAATATATCTTTCTCCATTAGAGCTGTGTACCACTTCACTGACCATCATTCTCATCTTGTTCATTATCTTCCTATTTCTGCGTATGTCCTGCCCTTTTTTTTCTGATGCAGTGACGCATATTCCAGGTTTCTAGCCACAACTTTTGGTTGTTTTATTTACTTTCTCCCAATTCCCACACTTCTTCCTGAAAGCTGTGTACGCCAGGTAGCTGGTGGAGTCCTTACCAAAATAACCAGATCAGAGCGAGTATATGATGACGTTTAAACAGTCCGAGTGTGATTTTCTAGGAATATGAATAGATTACAAACAAGGCCAGTTATCAGTCTTGCGGTATCTCGTAAACTGTGGAAACATGGAAGAATACATATTTCCTTAGGTGGAGCAGAACTGGGACTGTGCTCAGATTTCTCTTTGGAATTGGCGCTGGGGGCTGATCCAGGCGAATGGATGAAAACGTGGAAACACAATGAAATGGAATAGCTGATGGAAGATGGAAAGTGTGATGTAGAATACTTTTTAGCCCCCTTAAACATATCAAACTGTACTTTATCAAGTGAGAAAATCATCCACAAAGCCCATCACACATGTTATGGATGCATGATACAACACCCAGAATATCACGCAGTAACATACATATCCTACCAAGTCCACAAATCGGTATGCCAGCAATGAAGACGAGCACATTAATTCAAATATCGCACAGACTGGATCGGTACCATTTCACAGGAGAAATGCCAAAAGGATACACGCACTGAGATTGTTTCATTTCTGGATTTCTTCCTCGACGTTTTCTCGACTGAATCAGTAACACGCACAGAGGAGGGAGAGGTGCACTCAGGAAACAGGATCAGCAGACACCAGCGCAGTCAGGCATCAAGGCATGAGGTGCTGAAATCCTTGGCTGGCTGAAGCAGGAATCGAACTGCTGGAGCCAAGCCTTGGTAATGTCTGCACAACAATGAGAGGTCAGTGGCTCACGTGGCCTTGTGGACAATGCATGTGTCAAAGTGGCAAAACAAAAAAAAAAAATCCCTATTCCATGCTTTGAACGTCTCACAGGGCTTGTGTGGCTATGTCCACATTTATTCCCACAATAGAAGATAACATATTAATGGAAAGCTGCTTTAGCATTCACTCGTTTCACTTCTTTTCATCATGAGTTCATTATTCTCTTACGTATTATGCATACCACCTTTCCCCCTATTACCTACATCATTACCCCAGGGATTCGGTGATAGCAGCTGTGTCGAGCGGTCATGGTTTTTGCTTGCTCCAAGCACGCAGCAAAGTTCATGAGCTGACTCATTTTTTTTCGACTTTGCCGTTTTTTTTTTTTTCACCACTCCGAATCGACACAGTGGTTTACCACAGCAACTCTAAGATTTCGTTTGTTGACCGTTTCGTCCGTTGTATTTACAAGAATAACAACTGGCGTCAATCCAGTCTTCATTAAGGTCAAAGACATCCCTGACGCAAGCAACAACAGACCTACAGTCATTGAAATTTGCTTGGCAGGCGAGAGGTCAGGCAGACAGGGATCGATAGTCAGGGTGCAACAGATAAACGGCCTCTGGAGGATCTATCCCACAACGACAGAGGCGAGAAATCAGCTCCTGACTCGGGGTATGAGGGTAAGAGGGACAATAGTACAACTTGCTAATACTAACCCTTTACTCTGAAGAGTGACACAGGGGAGGAGAAGCCAACAACCAAAGTGTGAGTCAACAACGTACCCTATCAGTGGCCGACTCAGACGTCGAACATTCTCTAGCAATGGTAGGGTGCGAGTTGCGCTCTTCAATCAAAACAGAGAGAGCGAGGGATGCAGACGGAACACTTACCCATTTCTAACGGGGTGGAGGTTCGTGTTCATCACTGTCCCTGATGTGCCTCTGGACAAGCTCCTCAAAGCAAGTCTCTTCTGGGCTAAAAATCTATCACAAAGAACAAAAGTTGGCTCAAAAAAAAAAAAAATGTTGTAATTGCCAGGGACAGAGCCACCATGCCTCAGTGTGCAACAAAGAGGTTGTTTGCCGTGAGTGCAGACAATCCGGCCATAAGCGGGGGGATCCTCTGTGCCAGTTTTTTTTTTTTTTTTTTTTTTTTTTTTACAGGGACTCCAGCCGAGGACAGAGAGGATACACCCAGAGTGGGTGACACCGCGCTGATGGACAGCGACCAGCCCGACGACTGCCACAGACGGGAGGACCATGCAGCCAGAGGCAGGCCCAGCAAGCAGCATCAGGCCACACTCTCTGCTTCCCTGCAGCTGGAGAGCCTGTCCCGGAGCAGCAGGTCAGAGACCCCCTATACGCCGGTGATCCAAGGAGGGGTCCAACCTTAAAGAGGTGGTGGGGATGGGTAATCGCCTGAAAAAGGACAGTGGTAAATCCACCCATCAGACTCCCCGCAGTACGCACATTGGGGTAAGCGACCAGTGTGGGTAGACACCCTACCTCCTCAGACAGATCTCATGGCTTCGGCCTCACTTGATTAACGGACATTGAGTATGGAATTCGGAAAAGGTGTTGTAATATGCGTATAGTGCTTCCAATGGACAAAATACGTATGTGTTTTTTGAATGTAAGAGGTCTCAGAAATAAATTCAAAAGAGCCGCTATTTTTCATTATTTAAAAAAATAATTTAATTCATATTGCCTGTTTAAAAGAAGCCCATGTAACCGAGAATGATGCGTTGCTGGGAAAAAAAACAGTGGAGAGGAAAGTTTTACAATGAGGGTACTAAAAGGAGTCAAGGAGAGATTATTCTAATATTTTTTTAAAAAATGATGTTAACGTAGGTGTTGAACTGGCTTTAGAGAGAATCTTAGCTGTGTCAGTCAAAAGTGAACTACATCACTTTTAAATTGGCAAATATGTATGCTCCAAAATAATACGAAAGATAAAGCAATTTTCATGACAAAATTACAGCAAACGTGTGCTGAATATAGTGAGCAAAATCTGTTGTTTGGTGATTTCAATTGTGTTATGAAGAACAGTCTTGATATTATTACGGTCCATTTCATCCTGAATCAGAGGTTAGAGAGTTAAAATGTAGTAAGAAATATGAACCTGACAGACATCTGGAGAGTTTTTCACAATGAAGAAAAAGATTTCTCCGAAGTACGAATCACCTTTTTTTATTGCTCGACGTTTGGATTACCGTTTTGTGCCAGAGGAAATGTTGCGCTTCGTGTGAACTCACGACAGTTGCGCATTCAGATCACAAAGCTGTCATAAAGGAATTGAACAACGGTCATTTTGAGAGAGGTCCAGGATACTGGAGATTTAACTTTTTTTTTTTTTTTTTAAAGACACAAAGTTTGTTGCAGAAATGAAACATTTATTAGACAAGCATCTTAATGATGCTACCAATGATGTTTCTTATATACGTACGTGGAACTCTGTAAAGTTGAAATTGGTAGGCCTACTTTTTGTACTGAGTATGGAAAATCACTTGCATGTAAAAAAGAAAAAAAAAAACGTGAGTATCATCTGAACGCACAGCTTATGGAAAAAGAAAAGACATTAGCCAACAATCCCTCTGATGTAGGGGTACAGAAACGGTATCTTAGTTTAAAACAAGAAATAGAGTTGTTGCAGGTTGAGAGAGCGAGAGAGCGCAAATTAGAGCGAGAATTAAATGGATTGAAGAAGGTGAAAGGAATGCAATATATTTTTGCAATCTGAAAAAAAAAGCTAGAGGAAAGAAGAAAGTAATAACGAGATTAACTGAAGAAGTGAGATAATTACAGATCAGACAAAAATTTTGGAAGAACAAGTCATCTTTTACAGGAAACTTTATAATCAAGAGAGTGCAAAAAAAAGACGTTGGGGAGCAACAAATACATTTATGGAAAATGAAAACTATCCAAGACTAGACGTTAATGAAGCTGTTTCATGCGAGGGCATGGTGACAGTGGAGGAGATGACAAGCGCTTTGAAGAATATGAGAAATGAATCTGCCCCCGGCAATGATGGACTGACAATAGAGTTCATTTTTTTTCGGACTAAGATATGTAAAACACTCAGTCGTTCATAGAGGCTTTCCATGTTGGTACACTATCATATTCTCAAAGATATGGTGTAATAACTCTGTTACATAAGGGAAAGATTTTTAGATAGACAAATTAAACAGCTGGAGGCCAATCACGTTGACTAACGATTACAAATTACCAGTCAAAGTCTTAGCGTTAAGACTTGGACGAGTCATCACTAACTTAGTAACCGGAGACCAGGTAGGGTATATCAAAGGCAGAAACATTGCCACAATCGTAAGATCGATTGATGATGTAATCAATTACCTAAATAAAACTAATAGAGCAGGCTTCTTGCTCGCTATTGACTATGCAAAAGCATTTGATTCGATATCAAAGAGTTTTCTGCTGAAAGTGTGACGTTTTTTTTTTTGGTTTTGGACCAGATTTTTGAAAATGGGTGTCTATTTTTGACGAACGGAAACATGACCTCTGTAAATCATGGAGGTTGGATTTCCGAGCCTTTTGATGTGAACTGCGGAGTAAGACAAGGTTGTCCATTCGCACCATTAGCCTTTGTGCTAGCCGTCGAGCTGCTAGCCATTAAGATTCGAAATAGTTCGATTGCAGGCTTTGAAGTTCCTTTACATTCTAGGAATGGAAATTCTACATTTAGATAAAACAAACGGCGAATGACACAATATTGTTTTTCTAAAAGACCGACATTAAATCATTAAAAATGTTGTCATCCTTTTGAAAACGTTTTCTGGATTAAAATTGAATGTTCAGAAAACAAAAACTTTACTAATGGGAACTATGAAAAAAGACTAAGATCTCCCATTCACAACAGTAAACAGAATTAAGGTATTGGGAATATATTTTGATACCAGTAAAATGGTAAAGAACATTGATGAAAACTGGAATGAAAGAATCAATAAAGTGAATAGTATATAAACAACTGGAAAAGGAGAGATGTCTCTATTCAAGGTAAAGTGACTGTAATAAAAACTTTTCCTCTAAGTCAATTTGTTTATGTAGTGCAGTCTATTGGTCTTTCAGAGCAGGCAGTGCTGCATAAAATTAATACAGCGTTATATACCGATTTGTATGGGGGAAAAAAATCAGTCAGTAACAGGAAAGCATTCGGGAAAGTGAAGAGGAAAGTAATGGAATCTAATGCGGATGAGGTGGTCTGAACATGATCAGTATGCTTCAGTTTCCAAGGTTCTGAACTTACAATGGATGGGTAAGTTATATAATGCTAAAGAAAATGAAAACTGGCAGCTGATCCCATTGTGGCATTTAAAGAAACTGGCGAAGGGGGATGATTTCTTTAATGTAAACACAAGGACAAAGGATATGCAGGGTATTATTAAAATTGAAAATGATTTGTGGAAAGACATATTTGCATGTTATCTAGATAACAAAACTCTAAATAAAGTGAAATAAACAGTGGTCATTTGCAGTCGCTGCTTCTTTCAACACTAGATGGACGATATAATCCATCTGAACCAACACACCATTCTGTCACTTGACCAAGTACAGACTATGATTGGGGGAAGAAAGGCTAACATTATCCATCTGAACCAACACACCATTCTGTCACTTGACCAAGTACAGACTATGATTGGGGGGGAAGAAAGGCTAACATTATCCATCTGAACCAACACACCATTCTGTCACTTGACCAAGTACACACTATGATTGGGGGGAAGAAGGCTAACATTATCCATCTGAACCAACACACCATTCTGTCACTTGACCAAGTACACACTATGATTGGGGGGGAAGAAAGGCTAACCATTTAGATGGGGGAAGAATCTGCTAACATTATCCAAACCAACACACCATTCTGTCACTTGACCAAGTACACACTATGATTGGGGGAAGAAAGGCTAACATTATCCATCTGAACCAACACACCATTCTGTCACTTGACCAAGTACACACTATGATTGGGGGAAGAAAGGCTAACATTATCCATCTGAACCAACACACCATTCTGTCACTTGACCAAGTACACACTATGATTGGGGGAAGAAAGGCTAACATATATCATCTGAACCAACACACCATTCTGTCACTTGACCAAGTACACACTATGATGGGGGAAGAAAGGCTAACATTATCCATCTGAACCAACACACCATTCTGTCACTTGACCAAGTACACACTATGATTGGGGGAAGAAAGGCTAACATATATCCATCTGAACCACACACCATTCGGTCACTTGACCAAGTACACACTATGATTGGGGAAGAAAGGCTAACATTATCCATCTGAACCAACACACCATTCGGTCACTTGACCAAGTACACACTATGATTGGGGGAAGAAAGGCTAACATTATCCATCTGAACCAACACACCATTCGGTCACTTGACCAAGTACACAATATGATTGGGGGAAGAAAGGCTAACATTATCCATCTGAACCAACACACCATTCGGTCACACTTGACCAAGTACACACATTATATGATTCTGGGGGAAGAATGGCTAACATTATCCATCTGAACCAACACACCATTCGGTCACTTGACCAAGTACACACTATGATTGATTGGGGGAAAGAATCTGAACCAACACACCATTCGGTCAACAGTACATCCACTGAACCAAAAGGCTAACATTCATCTGAACCAACACACAATTCTGTCACTTGACCAAGTACACACTATGATTGGGGGAAGAAAGGCTAACATTATCCATCTGAACCAACACACAATTCGGTCACTTGACCAAGTACACACTATGATTGGGGGAAGAAAGGCTAACATTATCCATCTGAACCAACACACAATTCGGTCACTTGACCAAGTACACACTATGATTGGGGGGAAGAAAGGCTAACATTATCCATCTGAACCAACACACAATTCTGTCACTTGACCAAGTACACACTATGATTGGGGGAAGAAAGGCTAACATTATCCATCTGAACCAACACACCATTCTGTCACTTGACCAAGTACAGACTATGATTGGGGGAAGAAAGGCTAACATTATCCATCTGAACCAACACACAATTCTGTCACTTGACCAAGTACAGACTATGATTGGGGGGGAAGAAAGGCTAACATTATCCATCTGAACCAACACACCATTCTGTCACTTGACCAAGTACAGACTATGATTGGGGGAAGAAAGGCTAACATTATCCATCTGAACCACACACCATTCTGTCACTTGACCAAGTACAGACTATGATTGGGGAAAGAAAGGCTAACATTATCCATCTGAACCAACACACACATTCTGTCACTTGACCAAGTACAGACTATGATTGGGGGGGGAAGAAAGGCTAACATTATCCATCTGAACCAACACACAATTCTGTCACTTGACCAAGTACAGACTATGATTGGGGGAAGAAAGGCTAATATTATCCATCTGAACGAACACACACAATTCTGTCACTTGACCAAGTACAGACTATGTAATTCTATTCCAAAAGAGTGGATTCAATGGATAGAGAGAGGAGATCCATGCACAAGCCAACAGGATTGTGATGCAAAAAAATTTTAATACAAATCAAAGAAAACCTGGAAAAGTGTTATCCAAAGACAACGGAACAAATTTACCGACGGCCCATTACTTCTGAGAAAAGAAATTTGGGTTCACTCTAGACAAACAGGCCTGGTCTAGGGCTAAAGAAACCACCAAAGAAGACCTAAGAGTCCTTCAGTGGAAAGTTACATGATATTTACCCTACAAATATAATGTTTAACAAAATGAAAATATGAGAAAAATAATGTTCATATTGTGCTGATACAGTGGATTTCATTGAACATTTTGTCTATAATTGTCCAATTGTTAAGAAGTTTGGGATTTCATCGAGCAGAAAATTTATGTAGATACAAATATTAGACTAAGGTTGTCAGTCACTGATGTTCTGTTTGTGTGTGAACAGTTCAGTCTGCCCACGTGGAAAATATGTATACATCGATCTCATTCTATTTAGTTGGAAAAATGTCTATCAGTATTTGTCAAAAGACACTGTCTGCATTCTCATTGCAATCAATCTTTGAACAAGAATTCAATATCAGGAGCTAGTTCATACCTCACCTCATCTTCCAGCTTCTTCCGGCAACGTCAACGCACCCCCCCCCCCCCCCCCCCCCCCCCCCCCCCCCCCCCGGCGCCCGCCTCCTTTTTTCTTTCTGGCCCTGCCTGTCTCGTTTTTTCTCTTTTTTCTTTGTTGGCCTGTGTCGGTTTTAGTAGTTGGCTATCTCTCTTTTTCTTTGTTTACTGTTAGTTCATGGGTTAGTAGTTGGCTGTCTCTCATTCATTCTTTCATTCATTATCACTGTTAGTTCGGTTTCCAAATTTCAATTGATTGTTTCATTCATTCTTTCAATTGTTTGCTCATCTCATTTCCTTTCGCGGATATGCTTTGGGGAGGGGGGGAAATTCGTGATTCACTGTACTCTTTGCTTATTCATTCTATATTCACAACTACATATATTTGCTGCACGCAGGCACGCACAAATCTGTATGTGCTTTGACTACGCGCTCACCACACACATTTTGTACGCGCACACCGCAATCTGTGCGCACACACACACACACACACACTCTCTCTCTCTCTCTCTCTCTCACACACACACACACACACACACACACACACACACGCACGCGCGCGCCAGATACTGGTTGTCTCGCTACCAGTCTTTCCTCACGTCCTCCTCGCAGCTCCTCCCCCCCCCCCCCCCCCCCCCCCCCCCCCTCTTTCTTCTCTCACTGTAAGGATGACGTTTCTGGGGAACTGGCAGGTGCGAGACTAGCTTACTTGTGATTGTAGTACGAAAAACCTTATTTATCCTTTCGTTCCGTGTTCGCTCGTTCCTTCAGTCATTCTTGGATGTTTTCGTTTTTCCTTCCAAGGAGGGCTTCTGGGGAACGTTCGGGAACACGGGAGAGAGTAGAGAGAGAGGCGAAAGGAAATCTTTACGCTGTATTCAGTGTATTCAACCTGGTGACATCTAGGCCTGAAGATTATTGTTTCACATTTGCTTAACAACTGTACATTTTTTTGTTATTTAGTTTGTCTTTACACAGCAACGAATTCTTTTTCTTTTTTGTGTTTTTTTTCTTTCTTCCTCTTCTTTCTTCCTTCCTTCCTTTCTTTCCTTCTTTTTTCTCTGTCTGTCTGTTGTTTTCTTTGTATAAGCAGCACATTATCAGAGTGAGTGTGCCAGTACACCACACATTAGAACATAAACAAACCTGGACACATTTATCAAACGCCACAACACTAAAATCAGCAAAAATATTCCATTTGTAAGGGTACATTCAAACTATGCATGGTGTGTAACAGACTGGTTGTTTAAAAAAAAAAAAAAAAGAAAAAGAAAAAGAAAAAAAAAAAAAAAAAAGAAAAAAAAAATGGAAAAGAAAAAAAAAAAGAAAAAAAGCCATTTATGGAATTTTTTTTTTTTTTTTTTAAAGATGAAGAGGACAAAGTGAAGCACCAAAAAAATGAAGAGGTGGATTTCGGCCTTAGGAGGGGAAAAAAGTCACCGCCTTAGGTGCTCCATTGATCCGACAACTGCCATGCCACAAAAAAAAAAGAAAAAAAAAAATCTTACTCCATAACCATCCCTTCTCTCCCAACTCTACCCATACCCCCCCCCCCCCCCCCCCCCCCCCCCCCCCGTCAAGTGTAACCCAACGTTTGTGATGGCAAATTATGCTTAATTCTGGGGTGGGAAAATGGCTCGACACTGCTGGAATTTTGAACTGGGGGGATAATGACGATGGAGGATACCTACCCGATTATGCTCTATGCATCATGCCAGAATGTTATGCGCTCTGTTTGTGCATCTGAGCCAAAGCGTCAGCTATGGAGCATAGTCAGCATGGGCTTGGAACAAAATTATCTTAATGAAAATATAGTTGCTAAAAGCAAACATCAATAAGTAATCATGGGAAAATAATGATGATATTATGGCACGAAAATTATGCCTTAATGCATTATCGGGAGTCACGATATCTGTCTACGGGTAGCAGGGTAACCTGCACGTACGTTATGTTCAGTCTTTGCTCATCTAGAGCCTTACCTCATTCTTGAGGCGTTGTGACCTCCGTGGAGCAGGCACTGGGGCTGGCGAGGGAGAAACCAGCTGGAAGATGAGGGGACCAGGCGCCAGTTGCTTCCTGTGCCCTCGGACGTGGAGGTGGCGTCAGCAACATCTCTTCTTCGGAGTCAGTGTCCAAGGCGTCAGCGAAAAGGTGCAGGTTGTTGCCATGGCAAAGGCTCTGGTTCCTCATCTGGGAGATTGGCGGCTAGGAGGAGGTCTCTTTGGTTCACGACCCTCTCTTGGCCACCTGGCAGGACAGCATACACCAGCTTATGTTGGGTTGGCGGTGACACTGTGTGGGTCAGGCTGGCAGGCTGGCAAAGTCCTGGATCCTGTTGCGGCCTAGAACCAGTCGTGCACGTGCACGTAGACATGTTCGCCAACCTGGAGATCATGGCTAGATGTCATGTAGACGATCAAATGCCCTCTGGTGAGCTATCCCGAGTTGGTGTTGCCATATTCACTCCGCTGTGCCTGCCATTGTTGTGGTGGAACGTCCCAGGAGGTCGTCAATGGGTAGCCTGGGCTCCTGCCCCAAAAAGGAGGAAGATGTTAACCAGAAACAAAGTTATACAGGCAATCCAAATCTCAAGACATTGCTGGGACATAAGAGATGGGGGCACATTTTTTGTGACAGTATGTGAATCTGTTTTGACCTAATTCAACACGACGTAAGCCCAGGTCTCATACTGTGTTAAGTGCTGACGTGTCAGGTCTATATCATTGCCACTGATTTAGTAATAACACAGGCTATGCATAGGTTATTTCATGCACTGTGTCTTTTGATGTCTATACAAAGTGAAGATTTGGTGTATCTGTTCTACGTATTGTGTTCTTTCTCCATCCTGGCCCCAACACACATACTTGCATATGAGTCAGCCACCACCCATTGCAAAGTTGTTCCCCTTCTCACTTCTTGGGTACACACGTGTATACACACACACGAGAGAGAGAGAGAGAGAGAGAGAGAGAGAGAGAGAGAGAGAGAGAGAGAGAGAGAGAGAGATGCAAAGACAGTGAAAATGCTGGAGTACAGACTACAGAGCCCATGAAATCAAAAGGTCAAATGTGTATACTACTGCGGAAATCTGTTCATATTTCTCTCATTGGAATGCTATCCTTAGCATCCTTAGCAGGTGTGGAGGGGTTCTTACCTTCCTGTGGAGGAGAAGTGCGCGTCTTTCTTTCTGCACGCGCGGGACAGGACTTGGATGGCGGACATTGTGTATGTGACGACAGCGGCGGAGAAAGAACACAGGTTCTCACCTGGTTGTTGTCGTCCATCACCTCTTCAGACACGGAGTCCAGCTTCCTTGATGATGAATGCTGTTGTCGTCCATCGCCTCTTCAGACATGGAGTTCCAGCTTCCTTGATGATGAATGTTGCATGTTGTCAGTCCATCGCCTCTTCAGACATGGAGTCCAGCTTCCTTGATGATGAATACTGTTGTCATCCATCACCTCTTTAGACATGGAGTCCAGCTCCTTGATGATGAATGCTGTTGTCGTCCATCGCCACATTAGATCATGGAATCCAGATTCCTTGATGATGAATACTGTTGCCTGCAGATTCCATCAGATCCCCACAGAGTTGTTTCCTGCAAGCTGTTTGACCACGGTCATATCTGAGCTCGTGGCTCACCCCATGGAAAAGGTTCACTTCCAGGTGTCACGGAGAACAGTGGGCTACCAGGTGGATGCCCGTCGAGACTCTGACCCTCTGTTGTCGCTCAGATCTGGTTCCTGTTCCCTGTTGTAAACGAAAAAAGACAAGTTATCTAACGTAGGGTTTTGGAGAGACGGTCGGTCAGTAAACTCAGAAACTAACCGATTATTTCATCTGTCGGAACAGTGCAACCGTCTATTAGGGAGGGGGGGGGGGGGGGGGGGGGGGGGGGGGGGGGTAAGAGAGTTGGAGGAAGGGGATGGGGGTGGAATATCTGTTAACTGCTCCTTCTCCACACATGGGTACATTGTCATTAAAAGAGGAAAAATAAAAGGTGATCAGCTATACCGCAAAGGATGGCAAATGTCAGTGTCTGCAACATTAACTAGACACCTAGTTAGTAAAATAGTTGGTTGCTTCGTTGGTTAGTTAGCGGGTAGCTTGCTGTATTAGTCGGCTGGTCGATAGGCCAGTCTTTCAGTTTACTTTGATTCAATCGATCAGATCCAAATAGCGTGGATAGACAAAGCACAGCAGGGGTGCTGTTTTTTTCTCTCACACGAAATAAAATTTGCACGCAAAATGAATACACATGGCAAACTAATTATCAGAACGACTGGCTGGAGAGAGAGAGAGAGAGAGAGAGAGAGAGAGAGAGAGAGAGAGAGAGAGAGAGAGAGAGAGACAGAGACAGACAGACAGACAGACAGACAGACAGAGAGAGAGAGAGAGAAGCATGAAAGAGACTGACTGAAATGAATGAATGGTTTGGTTTTGTGATGAGCTTTACAAAGCCCATTCACAAGGGTGGGGAAGTAGGGAGGGGTAGGGACTGTGTATAAACAAAAATCATAGATAAACATGACCAATACATAACAGAAAGATCATCGTGACGAGGAATCCAGATCACGGAAAAGCATCGAATCAGTTATCAACACCGAACATCAATAACAGTCACATTCTCAAAACGTTCATGAACAATTGCGATGCGACAATGCAGTAGTCACGATGGATCGCCAAGATTTCGGTTTTTCGCCCTCTGTGTTTCGTGTCACGCAGCCTCTCACTTCTTCCTTCAAGGACACACAAGCGGTCATCCCATTTTCCTTGTTATTTCTTCCAAACATGTCATGACGTCTCCTATTGTAATATGTCGGCAAGTGGTGTCGTTGACATACTAAAATCAGAGGAATCTTCACAATCACTGCTACTATCTATCGCACACATGTTCGCTTCTGCGACAAAGGCTTGGGTTACACGTTGAGTTGGAGTCTGTGTCGTAGTTATTAATGGACTGTCTTTTTGTCTTTCGGTATCAGAAACATCTTCTACATGATCTCCATTAACACTTTGTGTGTCCACATCACTGTCATTGTGGAATTCTAATGAGGGAACAACAGTAACTGACTCACAGTCTATGTCACACTGTGCCATGTCGATGCGTGTTTCACTGCCAGATGGTTCACTTGGTGCAGGCGAAGATACAGTTGAGGGGTGGTGGTCAGAAGACTGAAAGATGTCAGCACAGGCAGCTCCTCCATTGATGATGTCATGTCTGTCAGTGTTGTTTGACAGCAGGGTGGGGGTTGGCAGGAACAGACCCGGACGGGGTCAGTACACATTCACTGGCCTTATGTTTCCTGTGTTCCTGGGCCCTTTTCTGTCTCTGTTGACCTGGGATGCACATTTTCTTCTGAATACAGCACTGTGAGCTTTGGCTTGCACGGCAGGGGAATGGGTCGGCAATTGTTTTCAGTCTAAGAACGACAACAGTCTGATGTCTCTGCCTTCAATTTTAAAAGATGATAACGTCATGTCACGCAGAGCGGTGTTCAAGATATTTTCTAAATTTAATGCAAGACCTTCAACTGGCATTATTGTAGTTTTGTTGTAAACACAGACAAAATTTACCGGAGCTACGGGAAGTTCGACCTGCTGGCAGCCAGACAAAGGAAGAGAGAGAGAGAGAGAGAGAGAGAGAGAGAGAGAGAGAGAGACTGGGGCCGGGGCTCCTGGACTGACCTGGTAAGGTAGAGAGTGTGTGTGTGTGAATGTACAAGTGCTTAAAAGTATGTAAATGAGCTTCTCCAAAGTGTACTGAAAACACTTTAATGACAAAGATCCTGCACATAAAACCCTGCCAGAGGAAATCCCTCTCAGTACAGACAGTTTTGTTTAAAAGCGAATGAGTAGGGTGGGGGGGGGGGGGGGGGGGGGAGAAATCTTTTCCCGTTTCTTTCCATCAATGACACAATGACACCAAGTGCGGTGTATGCGCACGCGCGCGCGCGCACGCACACACACACACACACACACACACACACACACACACACACACACACACAAGAGACAGAGAGAGAGACAGAGACGACAGCGTAGCGACAGGGAGACAGAGACAGAGGAGGTGGTGAGGGTGGTGAAGAGGGACAGAGACAAAGACAGAGAGAGACAGGGAGAGAGAGGTGGTGGGGGTGGTGGGGGAGGTAGAGTGTGAAGAGGAGGGACAGAGAGATGGAGAGTTATCAGAGAGAGAGAGAAGAGAGAGAGAGAGGGTGAGTCACCAGACAGAGGGTGATGGGAAAGGTGGAGAGTGTGAGAGAGACAGGAAGACAGAGAGAGACCGTCTGGGTGGTGGGAGAGAGAGAGAGAGAGAGAGAGAGAGAGAGAGAGAGAGAGAGAGAGAGAGAGAGAGTCCATCTAAGCTACCTCTTTTCATTATTTGATGTTGTGGAAATACATTATGATCAGCTTAGGGGTCCCCAAAAACCCACCACTAAAAGGTTAGAGCGCTTGCCTGCAGAGCTGACGGTGGTGAGTTTGAACCACACGTGGGGTTCCAATTTTTCCAGTTTGAAAACCCTCTGTACACCCAGCAGTCAATGAAAACCCTCTGTCCACGTAGCAGTCACTGAGAACCCTCTGTCCCGCAGCAGTCACACTGAAAACCCTCTGTCCCACCCAGCAGTCACTGAAAACCCTCTGTCCACCCAGCAGTGACTGAAAACCCCTCTGTCCACCCACCATTGAAACACCCTCTGTCCCACCCAGCAATGAAAACCCTCTGTCCACCCAGCAGTCACTGAAAACCCTCTGTCCATCCCACAGTCAATGAAAACCCTCTGTCCATCCAGCAATGAAAACCCTCTGTCCACCCCACCAGTCACTGAAAACCATCTGTCCACCCAGCAATCAAACGGACACCTGATTCAGTTCAGGGAGGGTTAAAGAGGGCGGAAAGAGGTGGGCTCCATCTTCCTTCATGCCAGGCCCAAGACACGCTGACCTCTGACAGGTCAAAGCCTTTATTGCCAGAAGGTTATGGGTATGTTTGCTTTCGTTATCAACAAAAACCTCACATTTAGACGGGGGGGGGGGGGGGGGGGGGGGGGGGGGGGGGGGGGGGGGGGGGGGGGGGGGGGGGGGAGAGAAAAACCTCTCCCTGAAAGCGTTCCCTTTCCAAGAATGTGAAAAAACTATACTCATCTTTGATGGAAACAGAACAAGATGGTGTGAAGTCCTGTCTGAGGGCGAGCGCGAGTGTCGGAGGTAAAGAGCTTCGAGGTTGACCCAGCTTCCCCTTGACATTTGCAAAGCACAATGACATTTCTTGAATTATTTTTTTAAAGTTTGGGGAGTGGCGACAAGAATGGGTCCCGCCAGCGAGAGGTGTGTGTGTGTGTGTGTGTGTGTGTGTGGGGGGGGGGGGGGGGGGGGCTGAAAAAGAAATCGTGGAAAAGAGGAGGGGGTCAGGAGGGGGGGGGGGGGGGGGGGAGAGAAAATTATCCAGCAAAACAATTTGTATTTGAATCTTAATTGGCCATCCAGGGAGAGGCTGGGGGAGGGGGGGGGGGGGGGGGACTGAGAAAGAGATTGTGGAAAGGGGAGGGGGTCAGGAGGGGAGGGGGGGAGAAAAGGAAATTATCCAGCAAAAAAGAATTTGTTTTAAAATAGTAATGGTCCCACCAGGGAGAGTTAGGGAGGGGGGGGGGGGGGGGGGGGGGCTGAAAAAGAAATCCAGAGAGGGTCAGGAGGGGGGAGAAAAGGAAATTATCCAGCAGAAAAGCAAAAACAATTTGTTTTTAAATCTTACCTCCAAAAAGGATTGGATTTGATCGAATTCAGGCCAAGGTGTAGGTAGGTCAATCAAGACGGCCGTATCTTCGTTCGGTTTGCACTGACGTGGCGAATCACGCAGCTATCCCTTCATCCCACCAACATTACGTGGGCGAGGATTTTTTTTTTTTTTTTTGTTTGTTTTGTTTGTTCCAAAGGCTTAAGTCACTCCACGGCGTTTGTAGGTGAAGCCGGCATTATTCAAAGAAGCAGCACACAGTTTAGAACTGCAAATTTTAAGGCTTTTCTTTTGCACCTTACTGTTTTAGCGTCCAAATTCAGTTCTCAATTCGCTGCTCGTTTGCAATGGCGGGCATCGTCACGCGTTTTACACGCAGCACCGTTCATTGGTGGAGGATGTCAAACCTTTAGCTATGTTGTGAGATGAGGTCATGCGCGGAGTAGCTCCGACACCCTCAGGAAACACGTGAATCACTGTCTGGGCCTCTTTCCTTTGCAACACGACCCTTAGAGTTGTCAGGGCCTGTGGAGGAGGGCTAGCTAGGGGGGAGGGGGGGGAGGAATTGGTGGAGGTTGATGGGGAAAGGCTTGAGGAAGGTGGGGGAGGGGAGGCTGGGGGGAGGCAGGGTGGACGTTTGGGGGAGGTTGTTGGGTGGTATGTTGGGAGGAGGTGGGGGGGGGGGAGTTAGTTGGGGGAGGTTGGGGGAAAGTGAGGGAGGGTAAGTTCGAGGGATGTTGGGGTGAGAGTAAGTTTGGGGAGGTTGGGTGGGGGGTTGGGTGGAGGGGGGTAAGTTAGGGGGGGGGGGGGCGGTCGGTGGAAGGAGGGGGATGTTGAGTTGGGGGAGGTTGGGGTGGGTAAGTTGGGGGAGCTTGGGGGGAAAGTGGGGGGGAGGTTGGGGGGTTAGCTGGGGGGAAGTTTGGTAAAAAGTGAGTAAGTGTGTGCGTGTGTGTGCGTGTGTGTGTGTGTGCGTGGAAGGTGGTGGAAAGGATGCTAAATTAGGGGAGGGGTGGGGGGGGGGGGGAGTGGAAAGACGGTAAGTTGGGGGAAGATTGAAGGGAGGTTGGGGGGAGGTTGGGGGGGGGGGGGGTTCATTCGAGGGCAGGAGATCATATACAGATGTGAGGATGAAGCTGACTCAGGGGTTGACATCGACTGAAAGAGCTTGAACAACTTCTTAGATATGGCTATGAAACACGTGTGAATCTAACTCATGTAGGTACCCTAACAAATAATCTTCAGACCACACAATACAATTTTCAACATTCTCTACAGTTCTAAATTCGTCCATACAATAACGACCACATTTCCAAGTAAACTCGACTGGGAAAGGCCAAGAATCAACACGGTCTCCAATATGTAAATAACAATCACTTGAAAAAACAGCCCTTTAGTGATTATAAGATTATCAATCACACTATCACCATGTGGTGTGAAACATGTGTAAACTGACCATCAAAATCACCAACACATGCACCGTCCACAATAATACAGTCCAACATAAAACACACAATTCAACAAAGACTCACCAAAGTTATTGATAAACAGATCTTTTGACTGTCGGTTTAAAAATATCAGCATCATTATCATCGACATCACCAATAGGAGAATAGGTACGTGCTTCATTTCAGTTAGGTCGCTTCCACCCTGTCCTCGCATTTAGATCCCCACAGATCGCAAGACACAACTCTTCATCATTTGTAATGTTGAGGACAGCTTCTTCTAATAAGACAATTCCATCTTTTCGTATGTTGTTACTGTACAGAGGTCTTTTTCTCTGGAGCAATGTATGTCACAATAATAGGCAAATTTTTTATCGACCTGAAAAAAACACGCTTATTTTCACAACCACAATATTTCAGCAATCAATCTTTATTTGTGTAATACAGCGTTGGTAGCATATGTGTATTGAAAAAGCAATACACTAGAATTCTTCCTTGTTTTGGTGACTTCTTTGCATGTAAGTAATATTCAAAAAGCTAATGAAAAAATTCCAGAGCAGTCAAAAGTGTTATCCACAAACGTTTCTGTCAAGCAAACGGAATCAAATAGTTCAATGCATTTAATGAAAGAGATCTCAGTCAGTTTCGTGCGCAAGTTTTCAATATTGAAGTCAGAACTGTCAAATCACATGGATGACCAGCCTTGACTATTGCATTTTAACATTCCTGTGTGAACGACGAGGAAAGGGGCACCTGCCAGGGGTCGTGCTCACAGGCGTGATGTCCGAGGTGTTTCCTGGCCTTGGTTGCGTGCGAAGAAAAAAACTCCCGCACGCCCGCCCGACTGCCGTGACCCGCTGCCATCACGACTTGCACGTGATGACCTTGGACTACTTGCCTGCCGAGATGGCGACGGACGAGAAGGGGAATCCCCAGCGTTGGCTGTGCCGCACGGTACACTGTCACCTCTGTCCTGTTTGTTTACAGTGTCATGCAAGTGTGGTAGCCACTATTGCTGTTGACTACGTAGAGTCGGAAGCCACCACCTCAGCATAAGTTCTTGGGTCAGGTCGTCTGGGCTGCACTACTAACTGCCCCTTTCTGTTGAAAACAAGTATGTCCAATTTGTTCCTTGTTGTTATCCACCCGCGTAGTCATCTTCACATACGCACGCGCGCGCGCGCGCGCGCGCGCGCACACACACACACACACACACACACACACACACACGCGCGCGCGCGCGCGCGCGCGCATAGAGAGAGAGGGAGAAAGAGAGTACACACACACACACACACGCACGCACGCACGCACACAAACACGCACAAACACACGCACGCTCGCAAATAAGCGCGTACGGACACACATGCATGTACGCGCATGCGCGCATGCCCATGCACGCTCACACACGCATTCGATCAAAAAAAGCAAGAAGAGAGAGAGTCTTCCTTTGCTAGGAATGTGTATTATTTATCAGAAAAAAGGACACATAGTTCAATAGCTCTTCAAAGTTTTCTTTCTTCACCTTTGAACTTAAGTCCCAGTCGTTTCAAAACTCGTTGTCTCTGCACCTGTCTGCGACGTTCCAACACACCGTTTAACAAATACAGGTATGGCGTCCCAGCTGCACTAACGAAAATGAAGAAAACTGAAACTGACTTGTCACCAGGCAACTGTACACCTCGTGACGTCATAATGGCCCACAACGTCACGAGATACCAGCAACAGGCGTCTATGACAGCCGGGGAGATAACTCGACGGGCAGCAATGAGGTCACGAGCCTTGTCATCACCGGTCAGGAAAGCCAAAGTACTTCTGCGGATAATGGCGTAGATGTAGATTTGACCCAGCATGGTCAGTGACATCAACGTGCTGTTCAGAACCACCAGGAGACTGAAGGCGTAGTGATGCCCCCCTGGGCGATCAGCTGGCACAGGCAGTGGGACACAGAGACTGGTCTGACTGAACGCTGTCCCTGATGACGTCATGGGAGTGAGTGATGGAGAGACAGGCACCTGCCAGCCACGCCAGCAGGCAGACAGGGAAAATCATCTTCTTTCTCCGCTCAGTTCTCACTTTCTCTGACCACACCACGACTATGCCCCTCTCCAAGGTCATGCCGACATTCACAAAGACACTTACCTGGTTTGGAACAGAGAAGGAAAAAAACATCCATCAAGCAATACGATGTTTATGATTGTGTCGCTTCAAATGACATAATCAAATGCATGTCTGTTTGTACTGTACAATACAAAAAATCCGGTCATGCAAAAACGATCGACTTTGCATTACGTATTTACAGCTCCAGTCTGTTTAATTCGGCAATGCTGTTTATTGGAGTTTGACAGAGGATTCATTTCATTTTACTCTATTTCGTTTTTATTCTCACGCTTTAGTCCCTTAGAAATATCAAATTTCAATCGATGACATAAATCAAATATATGTCAATGTATATTATGCGAATCATCGTCGTGTATATTCAACATGATCGACTCTGTATTGCACATTTACAACCTTCGTCATTTTAACTCTACTGTGGCGTTTATTGGAGTTGTACTAAGGGGTGATTTTATTTCATTTATTTCATTTTTATTGCCACTTACGTGAATTATTGAATTTCAATTGATTTCTTGAGAATTGATACGGAGGTGAGCCAATATGACTTTACTGCTTATTCATTACCCAAATTTCATTAAAAAGTTGAAACAGATCAGCTAGCATCCCATCAGTTAATTGGCTCAAGAGCTACCCTTGGTCTGTCACATACTTCTGCCTGAAGTTTCTAATCTATGTGAAGCTGGAAACGTTTATGCTGACTTCTGGAAGAAACAAAAGAACGAAAAGCACACCCAAGCTCAAGTTTAATGCGCAGTTGCTACCGAATACAAACAGGCGGCTTATTTGGAGCAACAACACATTTACACAGATTGCAGACGAGCACTAACTAGATTACGAATAAACGCCCATGAACTCCAAATTGAGAGGGGCGTTATACCAACACTGACAGAGAAGACAGATTATGCACGACATGCCATGTTGTTAAGGACGAACTACATTTTCTCGATGACTGCAAATTACTTGACCAACAACGTTATCACCTGATGACAAAGATCACAAAAAGAGATTTTCCACCACAGACTAACAGGACAAAACCCTTGGAGATCATGTTATTAGACTGCTTCCGACCTGCACTCGCCCAGTATATCCTGTTGTTTTTTTTTTCTCTTTGGAGACAGAAAATTTTATCAGACCCTGATACACACTCTGCGTTTTCTTTCTGCTGCTAATGTTATGTTGCAAGAAGTGACCACGTTGGAATTAGTTAATTGAATGTCTGAACTTGATAATCTGTGCCACACATAACCTCTGGTTTTCACGCGGCAATAAATCATATTCTTGTTCTTGTTTTTGTTCATACCAGAACGCAGCATTTAAAAAAAAAGGGGGGGGGGGGGGGGGGGGGGGGGGGGGGGGGGGGGGGGAGTCGGTGTGGTGGGGGGGGGGGGGGGTGGGGAGGTGTTAAGATAATCTCCTAAGTGTGGATGATATTAATAGACACACACACACACACACACACACACACACACACACACCACAACACACACACACACACACACACATATATATATATATATATATATATATATATAGAGAGAGAGAGAGAGAGAGAGAGAGAGAGAGAGAGAGAGAGAGAGATGTATGTGTGTGTGTGTTACATACAGATAGATAGATAGATATAGATAGATAGATAGATAGATAGACAGATAAATAATTCTAAAAAGTTAAATGACGAGGACAGAAACAGCTGGTCACGGTCCCCCACAGCTTTGTTAATGGACGGAATCAGACATTAGGTCAGTCAGTACATAACAACGGGTCGCCTCGTGGTAGTAACATGTTTTACCCCATATGTTGTCACATACAGCAAAACACAGCAGTCTGTCACACCGCGCTAGTCACATACAGCAAAACAGCACTCTGTCCCACCGCTGGTCACAAACACCAAAACAGCTGTCTGTCCCTCTGCTGTTTGGATATACGAGACCGTTTTGTGTCCAAATACCAAACTTGCTATCAACTGGCCTAGCCTGAAAAACTATAGGGAATGGAAACTGGTTTGTTGGGCTTTCACATCATTAGTTGTCAAATCCTCTCCATAAAACTTGCGTGTTTTGCTTGGAACGTTTGACCTGGATTTCTTGCCACAATTGAACCTCATGGTATACGTGTGCAGGATCTGTGAAGTGAGGCCACTCAAACTCTCATTATCAATGTGACATATGTAGAAGGACCAATACATTCTCCTGTCCAAAGTGCCCAAGGCTAGTGAGATTGCGCCAGCACACACTGTTGCTGAACCCCATGAGAGGGCAAGCTCTTTATGGTTTAGGTGAGGATGGGGTTAATGTCCCATCCACACTCATTTGCATATCAGATTGTCACATCTCCCGTGTCAGCTAAGAGTCGGGTGAAACATTTTACTAGGGATGAGGAGACCCGTTACTATGTATGGACTGACCCAATGTCTGCACCCGTTGTGAGATGTGGTTGAATGAATCTGCTGTAGCTGAGTTAGGTATAAACATACTGGCATGGTGTATGGGTTTATTTAGACACACATACATTGTCACATACTAGATGCTGTCAGAACTTTCAGACATTTACCTGGCAGGAGAGGAGAAAGAGGAATGCTGCCATTGTGCACACGTTGCTTGATTTCCAGGCTCTGTCCACCCACAAGTAAGAACCATTGTTCATGTGGTCTGCCACAGACAGTACACAGAATGTGTACAACCCCAACACAAATTTAGACATGCATAGGTGAAAGGTAAATACCTTGGTGGATGCTCTTTCTCTCTGCGTGCTCGAGAAATATGCCCTAAAACTAAGCCATTCCCCAGTAAGATGAATGACACAAGAATGTAAAGTAAAGTGCGCTGCCCCTGTCCTCCCAGAAGATGGTCACACAGGTGGAAAATACAGGTGAAGGTGCACGGCAGTTCTTCATGTTGAAGTTGTCAGGCAGGGCGTGAACACAACACAGCTGGAAACTGTCAGCATACAGCTCCTGAAGACTGTTGAGATTCTTCAGCAAAGTGTTGGAAAACCGTGATATGTCATTACCTCGGAGGTCTAGCTTTTTAAGATGAACATGGACCAGGTCCCCTCCCAGAACCCTTTCCATGTTACTGCCGGACATGTTCAGGTTGGTGAGTCCAGTGAAGGGCCTCAGTCTATGGAGATCCAGGTACACCAGTTCTACAAAACTCAGGTCCAGGCTATTTAGTCTCGGAAAGGTTTTCACCCCAACAGACTGGTTCGGAAAGAGAGCTACCAATGGATTTGTTTGCCAGGATCAAGTGATTCAGATTACTGACATTTCCCAGAGTCTCCAGTGTAACCGTTTTTTTAGCTGGTTATGGCTTACATCGAGAATCTTGAGGTTGGGAAGATCTGGAAGGAAGAAGAAGTTCAGACAGAAAACATTTCCTCAGGCTCAGGTATATCAGCATTTTATTTTTGAACAGGCTGGCTGCTTTCATACCGGTATTAGAGGCATCTAAATAACGAAGATCAGGGTGATCCCCTGCAGGAAACACATGGTCACACACAAACGCCAGTCCCTGACAGGAGCAGTGGTCAGGACAAGTCATGGAGCAGTGCCATTCATCATCATGCTGAGGGCAATGGACATCACCATCACAGACATGATCTGGATGAAGACATACCTGGGACTGACGACAACGAAAGTATCCAGGACATGTGTAGGTCTCACAGTCTGTCTCATCTTCTCTGTAAGGACAGTCACAGACGCCGTTACATCGCACATACACTGGTAAACGGTAGGCTACCAACGGACATTCGAAATGGGTTGGGGGGCACAGAGTGCCTGGCCCATAATGAACACGGTGCATGGCTTTGTGATATGAGTTCCCACATAAATTAATCAGCGATGGCAGTCTGCTACCGTCAGGGATTGACGTCAAGGGAACGTTTAGACTATAAGTTTCCCCCAAATCATTTACGCATCCAGCCATGTCCATAGAGTTCTTGCACTGAGGGCCAAACGTTTTGCACCATTGATGGTCCCTGAAACACTACAATTTCTTTCCTTGTTGCAGTGTGTATGAAAAATGAACGAATGAATCAGTCAGTCAATCAATGAACACAACAAAGACATGTTTTCATTGTATGCCTCACTTCAGCGTTTGATAGAACTGTGGATGCCCTACCAACTACCTATGCATTATGTAAGAAGTCTTTATTCATCATGACGGGCAGAGAAGTGAGAGAACATATACTATGTTTTAGTTTTACTTATTGATATGAAAAATAGGCAGAGAAGATCGGAAAGCTCAACTGAATACCAGGTTTGTTGAGTGACAGTGGGTAGGAAGTGTGTGAGTGTGTGTGTGTGTGTGTGTGTGTGTGTGTGTGTGTGTGTGTGTGCGTGTGCGTGTGTGTGTGTGCGCGCGCGCGTGCGCATGCATGCGTGTGTCTGACTGTGTGTATGCTTATGTGCGGGTGTGCGTGCGTGCGTGCGTGTTTAGGTGTGTGTGTATGTCTGTGTTTGTGTCTGTGGGTGTGTGAATGTGTGCGGGGGTGTGTGCGCGCGCGCGCGCGCGCGCGCGTGTGTGTGTATATATGTGTGTGTGTGTGTGTGTGTGTGTGTGTGTGTGTGTGTGTGTGTGTGTGTGTGTTATCGATTTCCTTTTCGATCCCAGCTAGGTGAACTAATGGACTTTTTCCATTCAGTCTCTCCAGTGTTGATGTTCCTAAGATGCAGGCTGGTGGAGGACCTCCATCTTCTTCAAGCTCACCTCTGACCCGAAGGGCTGGGCAGCCTGTGCGAAGCCAGATTAGATATATGCTGCAAGGCTCTCTGTCAGTTCACGAGAGCAATTCTTAATGCACATTCTTTACCTACAGAAAGTGAATAAAGATTGCAATTGTCATTAGGGATAATGGATTTTATTTTATGCTTCTGACTAAATATTTAGAAAAAATAAGCTTGTGAAATGGACAAATGTTCTGTTGTCATCCTTTTAAAGGCCACGCCATTAAATCTTTATCCATTCCTTTTAGAAATGGTATGTTCGTGGCCATTTACTATGGATGCTCCTCATATTAAACCTCTTCTAACATTTGTTTCTATTGCAAACACTGTGCTTTAGAGTTTGTGCCCTCCTTTCCTGGCCTCTTCTGACTGTTCGCGTTTTCTCTACGTACCAACCTCCACCACACTGCAAGAACTATCAGACAAGAAGTTCCTTTATCAACTTCAGATTACGTTGGAAAGCTGTGAACCCTGATCCTGGTCTCTAATACATAGTCGCTGCATTCAGCATCTGCTTAAAAGATCACCCTTCAATTGCTAGCCTACAGGGGCTCTTGAACGCTCTTAACTTAATCAAGGCTGGTTAGTGATTGGAAGGGACATTAGCTGGGTGATAAACACAGAGGTGTTTCATGGCATTGCTTTATTTCACTTCTCTGTCATCAGCCACTGTGACATCAGCCTTCCACGCTTCATGGCACACGATCTTAAGACCCTGAATCTAAGACAGTCGCTGACCATCTGTCTGTCTCTGCTGGCTGATGTCCTTAGCTCACAATGCTGCAGCTTTGGATTCAACCTTGAGCACTATACTGAATGACCACGATCCTATTCCCAGACAAAGTCTTAGCAGCTAGGTGTGACCCCTGGCAGGATACAGGTGCTGAGTAAGTCCAAGGTACCAAGATGTATATAAACACGAAATAGAAAGAATGAATGGCGCAAATCCAGTTTGTGAGTTCATGAGCAATTGCGTAAAGACCATGTGAAAAAAGGCAGCACAAGTTATTCCAGAACCTAAAACACCATATTACAATAAGACAGCAAAAAAAAAAATTACCATTCAAAAAGTAGTGTCGTCATACTGAAGAAAAGAAAAAAACTATAAAACAAAAACAAACAAATAGACAAAAGTGGCCCTTCTCACGATGTCCCCATTTATGTAGCCTCCATACATTTTCTGCAATATTTTAGAGACAATATCAAAACCACAAGGTACAGCGTTAAACCCAGCTTTACTAATTTGTATGCTTGAACAGAGGCTTGTTCCAGTGCTCTCTTTCTCAACCATTTTACCATTGTGACTCAAACGCACAATCTCTCTTCTCTGCCAAGAATGTACGATTTAAATCTCACCTTGCAAATTTTTTTTTTTTTTTTTTTTTTTTTTTTTTTTTTTTTTTTTTCTGGATCGTCTTCACTTTCTATTACCTTAATTTAATGACATGATGAACAATGCTCTCATTTGTGGGAAAATTCCTAACGCATGCAAATGTTCTTGAGTTATCATCTGCTAAAAAAAAAAGGTCTAGATGAATTACAACGAAGTAAAATAGACCCCACCTTCACCTTTTCACGAAGTCTGGAAAGAGCTACCAAGCTGTTTTAACCCTTCTTTGTTGTTCAGTTCAATTCAATTCAATTCAATCAACTTTATTGTCCATCAGAAATTTTACTTCTAGTTATTGTTGTTGTTGCTGTTTACGATTCAACTTGACTCTCAGCAGTTTTCTCACCCCTTTCCGGTCGCTACTTAGATCTCGCCATTGCACTGAAATTGAGCAGATAATCTATGCAGGACCAAAACTGCTCCATAGAAGTGGTGTTTACATACAGTATTTTGGAATCACCCCTGACGTCATGCTGGTTCTACAGTTTAACATCAGTGGTGTCTTGTTGTTGCCCACATAAAACAGAACATGACACAGAACACATAAACATTCAAATCATCAGCGTTTCTGCTGTCTAAGATGTACAAAGTAACAAGGGTTGTCCGGGCAGCCTGAAAACGGCAGACATGTCATTCGGCGTGTTTCCCGGCAAAGTGGAGATGTGCTCTTCTCCATCTATGCGCTGAATCCCTGCTGTTTCTAAATCCCTTATCGTCTGCAGAGAGTGGTATATCTCCATTTGATACCAAAGGAGCACATTCCAATCCGTCTGCTTCCAATCCAGCGGACCAAACGCCTCGGTTCTGAGCAGCATGTCTATTAGCTGGTCTGTTTCTGTTTAGCTGTTTGTTTGTCTGTTTGACTGTCTGTCTGTGTCTGTCTCTGTGTCCGTCTTTGTCTCTGTCTCT
>JADBJO010009990.1:64584-72084 GCA_016801955.1 Conus betulinus
CAAACCAAAGAAATTATGGATCCCGAACAACCTCGACAACTGGCCTTTGGTACCGGAGCTATGTTTGAATGCTGAAAGATTGGCGGAACAGGGTTCCGTCCTCGATGCCTAAAACATCAGAGGTTTGTGACGTATCTGTCCAGTGAGCAATGGGGCACTGCGGAACTCCTCGTGAAAGGACTGGTCTGACGTGACACCTGCCTGAAGGTATCAGCACCAACCTTTACATCCTTTGTGACACAGGTGAGGACAATCCCACCACAAACGTGTGGAGAGACAGCCTCCATATTTCAACTGCTGACACTGAAACCAAATACGCCTTCGTGCAGGCTGGGTGTGAACTGTAATCACAGAGAAAAATTGGAAGAGCCAAAGACAAAGAGAATAAGCTTATAGATTTTGATGGGCCAATGAATTGTTTGTATTACCATCCTCCACTTAGCTTAAACATTCATGAAGATGTACAAAAAGGTTTCATAAAGACCAAAAGTCTCTGCATAAGACGGTCGTTTGACTTAGCTATCTTCAAGTCAGGTTTCCCGGTGTCAGACTGCAACAATGGCATGGTTATCAGAGTATGTGAACAGTCTGGACATAAACGGAGAGACCAATCATGACATCTGTCTGACAGTCTAACTGACGAGCAGATCACTGACTAATCACGACATCTCTCTGACATCTCTCCAAATTGAACAGACTCTCCACACCTACACCACCAGGCACTCACCCCTGCTCAAAACCTAACTGCAAAATCTGCCCTCTCATCAAACCAGACATCATCCTACAGGGCCCCAAAGACTGCTTCACTATCAAAAACACATTCTCCTGTCAGAGCCACAACATTGTATACGCTCTCCACTGCCAAATATGTGGCAAGATCTACACACGTGACACATCCCGCACATTTGAGACACACATCCCAGAACACCCGGCTGTCATCCGCCACCACCGACCCAAACCCATTGCCCTAGATTTCAAACCACTCCCACCACAACATACAACATCAACCGTGTGAAAACCCATTGCCCTACATTTCAACCACTCCCACCACAACATACAACATCAACCGTGTGAAACCCATTGCCCTACATTTCAACCACTCCCACCACAACATACAATATCAACAGTGTGAAACCCATTGCCCTACATTTCAACCACTCCCACACAACATACAACATCAACCGTGTGAAACCCATTGCCCTACATTTCAACCACTCCCACCACAACATACAACATCAACAGTGTGAAACCCATTGCCCTACAGTTCAACCACTCCCACCACGACATTAATCGTGTGAAAGTCTTGGCACTCTGGCAATCACAGAGTGACAACTTTGAACGCACTACACGAGAGACCCATCTCATTGCCAAACTTGGTACGCTGCAGCCCCAAGACATCAACATCTAACACTAACACAAATATACATACTCACCACCACAACACCAGTCGGCTGTATCTTCCACCAACACACACACACACACACACACCACACACACACACACACACACACCACACACACACACACACACACACACACACACACACACACACACACATATACACATACATACACACCACCACCATACCACACACTACCCACTTCATAGAGAAGTTGCAGCCGCCCTCCATTAATGTTCTTTTATCTTATTTTATTTTGTTACATTTCTTTTATTTCATTTCATTTTATTATTTTTCATTGCGATATATTTAATTTATCATTATTTATGTAATTATTCATATTTTTCCCATTTTACTCATTTTTTAATTTATTTATTTCATATAATTTTGCTTATTTTGTAGTTGTTGATTTATGTATCTATTAGTTTTTATGTATTCTATTATTATTATTATTATTATCATTATCATTATCATTGTTGTTGTTGTTGTTGTTGCCATTTTCTTATTATTTTTTATCGATTTTATTAGAATTACCCATACCCCCCCCCCCCCCCCCCCCACTACAACTGCCCACACATAATCGTTATCATCACCATCACCACCCATTAAAGTCATCTATTTATTCATTGATTGATCTTTATATTTTAATTTCTTCCCCACTAAGCACTATCATCAAACCACCTCTATTCACTACCATCACTAATATATCACACTTTTCTACAAAACAAGCCACAAACCCATTGTTTTCACACAGCATTTTGGAGAGAAAAAAAAATGAGGAGTTCAGGGAAAGACGTAGCAGCATCATGTGAAGGTGGAATAACCCTTAAAGAATCAGCTGTCACTCTCAGGATGATTGGAAATAGGTCCGCTCCAGGAAGCGATGGAATAACCATGGGATCTTATTCATTATTTTCGTGCAAAGTAGATTGTACTGTCACAAAGTCGTACAATGACTCATTCAGCAGAGGAAAAGAGACTGTCATTACCCACGGACAAGCAGTCATAACATTACTTCACTAGGGTAAGGACTTAGACACAGACAAGCAGTCATAACATTACGTCACTAGGGTAAGGACTTAGAGAGACACACGTTGAAGAGTTGGTGACCTACATACTAACAAAACATTGGCTACGAAATCCTGGCGAAAGGCAAGGGCAATAGCGAAACTGGTTGACGAGGATCACCTTGATACGTGAACGCAATCACATCTAATAATTTATAACCTGCTACTCTTGTGCGACCACTGTGTTTTTAAGTATATCATGTAATTACTAAATCTCTCTCTCTCTCTCTCTCTCTCTCTCTCTCTCTCTCTCTCTCTCTCTCTCTCTCTCATTTACTTTGCACTACGTTCTGACACACGCGGGCCACATACTTTCTGAACGAACACGCGCGCACGCGCACACGCACACTGGGTGCACGCTCTCTGTTTCTTCATTCTCTCTCCCTCCCTCTCTCTCTCTCTCTCTCTCTCTCTCTCTCTCTCTCTCTCTCTCTCTCTCTCCCTCTCTCTCTCTCTCTGTCACCCCCCCACACACACACACACACAGTGCGTCTCCGTTCCACACACACGCGCGCGCGCGCACGTGCACGGGAGCACACACACATGGCGCACACACATGCACACAATATTCTCATCCTTCCCTCTCTCTCTCTCTCTCTCTCTCTCTCTCTCTCTCTCTCTCTCTCTCTCTCTCTCTCTGTCATTGTCTCAGTCCCTGACTCTGTCTGCCAGACTCTCTATGTCTCTATCTCTATGTCTCTGTCTCTTTCTCTCTCTGTCTCTCTGTGTATCTGTCTGTCTCTCTGTGTTTCTCTGTGTCTCTCTCTGTCTCTGTCTCTGTAGTCTATCTCTCTCTCCCCCTCTTTTCTCTCTCTATTGCTCTCTTCCTTTCTCCCTCTCGCTCAATCCCTCTCTCTCTCTCTCTCTCTCTCTCTCTCTCTCTCTCTCTCTCTCAATCCCTGTAACTCTCTCTGTGTCTCTCTCTCTCCCAGTGTCGCTTTTCACACACACACACACACACACACACACACACACACACACACACACACACACACACACACACACACGCACACACATACACGCACACACGCATGCTCGCTCGTATGCCCTACACACACACACACACACACACACACACACACACACACACACACGCACACACACACACATACACACATACATACACACTCACACGCGCGCGCGTGCATGCAAGCACGCATATGCAAACAGACCTACACACGCGTGCGTGCTATTGTGCACATATGTGGTTTTTTTGTTGTTTATGCTATTAAGCAGTCTGCTGGCACAATTCTAGATTTTTTGTTCTTTGCTGTGACGTAAGATACGTAGAAAAACGGGATTGGGTGGGTGGGAGAATGTTGGAGGGTGGGGCGTGGGGTTCTTTCTGTGAATGAGTGGGCAGATGGGTGAGGAGGGGAATGCATCTGAACTTTTCATGCGTCATAAACACACCAGAATGAAAGTGTTACATACCACACATTAGTACATGAATAATACCGAGTCGCCTTGTATGAAAGGCTAAAACCCTTAAAAATCAGCATGCGAGTGTCCGTCTGTAAATAATATACAGTCGTTGCATGGTGAACATGAATCAGTCGCAATCAATAAAAATAATGGGGAAACATAGGAGGATGGATGCCCATCCCATGAAAAAAGAAAAGGGGACAGAGTTTGGAGGACACAACAGAAAATCATAGAGCCTCCGCCAAATGAAAGAAGATCCAGCCTAGACACCTAAATGCACTGTAGCCAACCAAGTGGTATTAACAGCGACAGCAGAAAACAGTTGTACGAGTTTCCTGGAAAGACGTAAAGAGGGGAAGCAAAAAACCAAGCAACTGGCAGAACAAAACCTGCAGGTGACGGTTAAAGTGGCCGCCCTGACAAACGTAATGTATGGCGCCTGCATTTCATTCTGAAAACGAATTCCTTCTAGCCTCCACTGACATGCCAGATCAGTTTTTAGTACAGTGGAATAAATCAAGATGAAAATGTCTATTACACAATATTTTGATTAGGCGCCCATCTAGTTTTACCAATCCACACACACACACACACACACACACACACACACACACACACACACACACACGCACGCACGCACGCACGCATGCACGTGTGTGTCTGCTGCCCCTACGCCACACTTATACTATTACGGAAATATGTTCTCAAGTAGCGCAAAATGGGAAAAAAGTAAGGTAACTTAACCATTCTTCAGAACTCCAAAACCAGGAAGAGAAATCAATTCAGCCCGAGCGACATCCTCTTAGAAGCTGGAAAGTTCAGGTCGCAGTGGACGTGTCAATGGACAGGTGTAAAATCAGGCAAACATACACACAAACTAATAAGCAGGGACTGTGAGTAAAAGATTTCAAGTTGTGACCAAAGGCAAGGTAGAAAGTGAAAAAAGACACAGCTGATGAAATAAGAGAACCCGGAGAGAGTGAGGCCGCTGAACAAAATTTCAGCTGAATATGGAGAGAGAGAGAGAGAGAACAACGGTGAACTTCATATAACTTATATTATCCGACTTACGAGAGGTATCAAATGGCACTGTGGGAAGGACATTCACTACTTAGTGTCTCGCCTTGAGACACCCAACTCTCCAGGAGGTGCAGATACGAATCATAGCAGGGACAACACTATTTCTTGCAATGGAAGGACACTTAGGAATTATGGCCTGGCTGCTAACCAGCCCTGTTAGAGTGTAAAGAATTCAAGGCCAGAATACTTCTCCAAGAGGAAGTTCGTCGATAAAAATCTGCTGATGTTGTTTTCCCCCAGTGCTTAGTCATACCAGTAATTCATGATGTGAAGAAGTTCAATATAATGGACAGGGACAGCAAATGCTTGCATGCGTACTTCTAGTTTAAATCTATGTCTGACCTGAATAATTTCAAGCCGCCCTGCCATCAGTCACAAGCGTGCAAATATTGTCCAAAATAATGGCACTCTTGACACTTCAAGATATCAGGAACCCATGACTGAAAAGCTCGCTTTCTAGGTATCCCTAAGGTGAATGTGGAGAGAACACAATATTCAAAACAGGCAAACGTTGTTCGACAGAATAGCACCTAGTAGTAGCAGCAGCAGCAGCAGCAGCAGCAGCAGCAGTAGTAGTAGTAGTAGTAGTAGTAGTAGAAGTAGTAGTAGTAGTTGTGTTGTTGTTGTTGTTGTAGTTGTTGTGGTTGTATTATCATTATTATTGTTATTACTATTATTATTACAATGATGATGATGATGATAATGATGATGATGATGATGATGATGATTATCATTAATATTATTATTACCATTATCATCACTATCGTTATAGGTATTATTATTATTATTATTATTATTATCATCACTATCGTTATAGGTATTATTATCAGTATTATTATTATTATTATTATTATTGTTGTTGTTGTTATTGTTGTTGTTATATAATTATCATTGCTATTATTATCGGTAGCAGTAGCAGTAGTATTGTGTGATATGATTGTGTCACAATGGCCGTGCCTCGCCCACACGCGCGCAATCGCATACACCTGCACACGAGACTCGACCTCTCTGGGCACAACCGCAATCTGACCCCAATCACACCAAATATCACTATGAAGATTCACGAACATTTCTCCCTCCCCCTGATCGACAACCTCAGCGGGCTTTTCTCTCTCTCTCTCTCTCTCTCTCTCTCTCTCTCTCTCTCTCTCTCTCTCTCTCTCTCCAAAGTATGTTAAGTCACATCAAGCTTGCACGTCACTTTGGCCCATACATACTCTTTTTACTTCCATTTTGTTCTAACTACACTATTGTTAATTGCATAAATTCATGACATAGGTCGGTACATATGGGGACTCAGATCCCAAAGATTCAAAAATCATATATTTTTCTTCCTCTCCCGGATACACAGAATTTCACTCCGAACTCTTTCCAGGCACAGCGGGATACCAAATAAAGTCCTCCTGACAAAGCGGGGTAACAAATAAATTCCTCTAATACAGCGGGGTAACAAATAAATTCCTTCCAATACAGCGGGGGGTAACAAATAAATTCCTCCTGACACAGCGGGGTAACAAATAAATTCCTCCCGATACAGCGGGGGGTAACAAATAAATCCCCCCAATACAGCGGGGTAACAAATAAATTCCTCCCGACAGAGCGGGGTGACAAATAAATTCCTCCCAATACAGGGGGTAACAAATAAATTCCTCCGAATACAGCGGGGGTAACAAATAAAAATTCTCCGAATACAGCGGGGTAACAAATAAAATCCTCCCAATACAGCGGGGTAACAAATAAATTCCTCCGAATACAGCGGGGTAACAAACAAATTCCTCCGAATACAGCGGGCGGGGTAACAAATAAATTCCTCCCGACACAGCGGGTAACAAATAAATTCCTCCGAAATACAGCGAGGTGACAAATTCCTCTCCCAATACAGCGGGGTGACAAATAAATTCCTCCCGATACAGCGGAGTAACAAAATCTTTCCAGGCTACTGGTCCACCCGACTTCTATCAGTGTTTCCCTGAACTGGGCGACTGGCTGCTCTCTGACTTGTTTCAGAACTCCAAAATCCCACAATATACGGTCCTGTAATACAGACGACTCATAAATTAAAACTATATAAAAAGGTACTCACCGATTTTCATCGAACACTCAAAACCACAGCCTACCTACCAGATATGTGGATCAGCGGTTTTCAATATCTATCTCAAAATAAAAGAATGCCGAATTGTACATTAATCAAAGCTACATCCACATATCCACTGACCCTAAGTGTACTTGGGTCTGGCCTCCAGCCCAATACTGCAGCCTACATATTTAACTTGGGGCTAAACCCCTCTCTAGGTCAAGCCTAGTTACAATTACATACATTTGCTGTCTTTCTCTCTTGACAGTTCGACCAGTACAGCAATGAATGACGATTTCTCATCCAATTGCCTCAGCAGGTGAACACTCCTGAGTTCCACTGTCTTTTTTCCTCCTACACCCAGGGACCATATTTACTCTCAGTTAGCCCCAATCACTGTCTACACAAAACTCTAAAATTGGCCATATCATTTCATCTTTACAGGCAAAAACAAC
>JADBJO010009990.1:74584-77402 GCA_016801955.1 Conus betulinus
ACACACACACACACCACACACACACTTATAATTCGATTGAAACAATAACTGGTTGTATCTGAAACCTTGTTTGCTTTCTGGGATTGACTAGAAACAGGCTGGTAAAAATGCAATGTTTGACTTTATTTTCTGGCAATTAATGTGGAAATGATCTGTCTGTCTGTCTGTCTATCTGTCTGTCTGTCTGTCTGTCTATCTATCTATCTATCTATTCATCTACCTATCTATCTATCCATCGATCTCTCTATTTATTTATCCAGGGGGAGTGATGGAGGCATGAGAATAATGGTGGGGGATACGGATGTATGTAGAGAGAAGAGCGTTGCCCACTTTAGTTTATTTTCACCAGTCAACATGAACAGATAAATGATTAATTCTTGTTAGTGGAAAAGGTAAACTTCAGTAAAACTGGCTAGTGCAAAACAAATGGTTGACTTGTCATTATGGAGGGCCAGAACTGGCGCATTCGGCGCTAAAGCAGTGACATTTTGCCAGGCAGTGTGAGCGCCATTGTTCATTTTGGGGATGGGAAAGAGACGAGGGGTGTGAAACATCATCGAGTTGGCGTGTTGTGTCTGCCCTGCTCTACCTACGGGCTGTGTCGACTGTGTGGACATACGTAAGGAAATGTATATGCATCAAACGGATAGTGTTAACTACTTTCAAGATATTCTGAAAGGAACCACGGCAGGTGCGCTCAAAACACCTGGAAAAGTGTAAAGAAAGACTAGTGTACTATAGTGAAAAAAGAACAAGACAGACTGTCAGCCATCATAGCAAAAGTGTGCACGGACCACCTGTCCAGTGTAACAGTACTAAGGAAGAAAGAAACAGAAAATTTCACAGTAACTGTAGGTAAATGAGAACACGTGTTAAAGACGTCAGAAGAACTAGAAAGATTAAAGAGGTTTTTGAGGCCCAAAAATCTTCAAAAGGTGAAGAATATTACAAAAACGTTGCTCTAGATATATTATTGACATATCAAGCAGCAATTGCATCTCTAAAGTATGGAGGGATGATTCTCTTATGCATGCACACAGGGCGAGCTAAGCAAAACCAGACGAGAAGAAGGACAACACTATCTGCCCACTGCTATGGGAAAACAAAATGAAAATAATCCGTGATCGCAAGCCGCGACTCTGACTCAAAAAAGAAACGTTAGCATTGCCTTGAATCTGACTTACAGACGAACTGCGCCAGTAGTTCAGGCAAAAATATCACAGTATGGCAACATGCTCTCTGAGGTAAACTCGACTGTTCAGACAGCAAAGTTTTTTTTTCTTTTTTTTTCTTTTTTTTTTCCGTCCCGTCTTCGGTGCCATCTCAGTCGCATGGCATTCATACTGATCATTCTGACCCCCGATCCACAGACGCTGCCCAGCCTGACCCAGCGCATCCCAGGCACCGGCAATCTACAGGGACCAGTCACGTCAAGTCGTCAAGAGGCACCCATCCAAGAACACACTAAAGTGCTTGCAAGTGACTTCAGTGGTGTTCCGTGGTGCCTGTTCTGATCCAGCGTATGTAGGACACCACCTACTAAGCCCCCTACTGATGACAATAATTGCTTAGTCGCGGAGCCAGCGTGAGTGAGCTCTCCCTCAGAGGTCATGACCACGTCTGTCCAATGACAGCCCCCATGAACTCGCCGTTACCGGTGACCATGATGGAATCAAGCCAAGGCCACAGACATGCAGATGACATCAAAACTGAGGTCACCACGAAAGCAGGGCATGAAGCGCCACACAATCTGACATTTTATTTTAATCTGAAACAATAAGAGTAAGTATGATGGAGATTATGCTACGGATTTCTATTCTGGTCTTAGACTGCATGACAGGGCTGTACTCTACACTTACTTTCATAATAATCCCTGTTTCAATGAGGTCTGAGAGATACAGACACCTGCAGTGTTGGTTAGGATATCCTGTCAGTGCTCTCAGAGACGCATCCATTTAGTGGATGGAACTCGGACTGTTCCAATCTTCCCATCTGAGCCCATAGCAAACTCAATCTTTGGGTAGGAGCCGATCGGTGATGGAAAATCCCACATGGGTCCGCTGGGAATCGAACACTTGACTCCTACATTATTATTATTATTGTGTTGTTGTTAATGTTATTATTATATTATTATTATTATTATTATTGTTGTTGTTGTTGTTGTCGTCGTTGTCGTCATCATATCTTCATATCTTTACCATCATTATCACCATGATCATCGACATTAACACTGTTGCCACCAATACAACCACGCAGTGTCGACAATCCTCTAACCCGCCTCTTCTCTCCCTTCCCTACTGTATAGCCACTATCAAAAAACCCATTTCTACCATCGCAATCCCTGAGGGCGCACCCTTTCAATGATCAGGGGAAAAAGCCTATGCAGGGAAAGTTGCAGGATTTGTGTGCACAGTAGTCCTGAAAGTCGTTGCCCACTCTTGCAAAGTGATGGCAAAGTGAGGACCCTGCTGGGCTCTTGTAAAACAAAGTTTAACAGATCAAAGCTGTAACAAAGTGCGACACAATAAAAACACCAAACCAGGTGTGTAATATGTTTCGATCAAAGGTATCTGTCATGACTATTTGAGTGCGTGATTCTACTGACAATTGTGTGCTCTGAACGAGATAGAAAGTCGAGTTGTACAGCAAGGAAAAGTGTTGCCATCAATTTGTATGGGAATAGAGTGAACACTACGCAGAGTAGGTAGGTCGCAGGAGGACGCAGTGTATTCCAAATATTCGATGCAACTCTTGCAAGGTGTACCACACAGGAGGGGACGAGAGGACGAGGAGACAGGTTATTCCTATCTGGAACGTG
>JADBJO010009991.1:0-25000 GCA_016801955.1 Conus betulinus
AGGGGGGGCCCGGTTGGGTATCAGGCGACAATCCGATTGGGAGATGGCCCACTCCCTGGTGGCCGGATTGTCAGCAAAGAGGGAGGTAACAGGGTGCTTCCTGCGGGTCCCAAGTAGGGCGCCGAAAGGGGCCGCATTGGGTGCCGGGGGAAGGTCTTGACCCGGCGTGGGGACGGCGTCTGCACCCCTGGCGCGTTTCGCCGGACTCTCCCACAGTGAAGTGAGGGACTGAGGAGCTACAATCCTGAGTCTTGAGTGTTGGGGCTGGGGGCGGCCCAACGATCTCAGGAAAGGCCAAGATATCGGCAGAGGGAGGGGCGTCCCTCGACACCAAGTCCGTCGAAACCGTTCAATGGTGTTGATGTCATAAAGTGATGAGAAGAGGTCCTCATCGTAGTCCTCCTCAGGCTGTGGGGGAGTCTAATTCCTGGGAAGGGAGGTCTTCCTCAGGAGGCAAGTGCGCGGGGTGCGCGAGGGTCCCGCCCTGGTAGGGTGGTGGGGGGGGGGGGGGGAGGGCGGGACCCTCGTGGCTCTATACTCGGCAGCAGACGGGCTAGGGTGGGAGAGCCCGGACTGCCGATCGGACAGCGCCCGAGGTGGGAGACCCAGGTCGACCCAAGTCTGTGAGGTTGGGTGCCACAATCGACCAAATAGTTTGTCAGGTTGGGTGTGGGTATTAAGCCACTGGTCCCTCTCGGGGGCATAGAGCCACTGGTCCCCGGGGAGATAAGCGGGCTGTGCGGCCCAGAGTACTGTGCAGGGACTCGCCGGGGACCGGGGTAACCTGGGGCAGCAGGGGGGGAATAATAATCGACCGTGGTATGTGGTCCCCCCCCGGGAGCATGCCGGGCCCCAGAGGAATGGGGCAGGTTACCCGTGGTCCCGCTGGTAGATCCTCCCCCCGGAGGAACGGGACCGGGGACGTTGCCCAAGTGGGGGGCCGAGTAGGTCGGGCCCCCAACGTCCTGAACCCCTAGGGGAACCTGCGACGGGCGAGCGGGGTTGGTCGGCCGTCTTTGTGTATGATCACAACCGGTGGATGCACTCGGTGTTCCCATACGCCCAGAGTTATGGACATGTGCATGGTCGTGCCAAGACGTGGCCATAACACTGCCTCCGGAGCTAAGGGGACGCTCCTCGTGCAGGGGTGTTGGCTGCACCTGTGCACGGAGGGGGAGAGCGTCGTGAGACGGCGAGTCCAGATGGGGGGAAGAAGTGGACCCGCCTGTCTCATAAATGCGAGTGACGGGTGGGGGTTCCAGCCCAAGGCCGTCACCCGTGCCTGTCCGCGGCCCGGCAAGGGTCCCCGGGGGCCGGGGGTCGCGTGACTCGGCATAGTAAGGTGAAGAGTGAGTAAGCGCGGAAAGCTAGAAGGCAGGGTGGCTGGGGGCGAAGCGGACTCCCGCTGGGATGTTTTGGCTAGGGGGGGTCCCCTAAGTGGGGCCTTGCCCTTAGATTTCCTGGGCATGTCGAAGGAAAGGCACTTAGCAATAGCCGCCGGTTGCCTTCTAGCTTTCGAACGCAACGGTCGTGCGTCCGTCGGTCGGGTAGAGGAGGGAGATTCCCGCGTCCCCTCTCTGCGGGAGGGTCATCTCCAACTACCGCGGCCGTCCGTTCTCCCAAGGAGAGAACGGTTCGCTCGGGGTTGGAACCAACTCGTGGGTCCTCGGGAAAGAGCGCGAACCCTGCACGTCAGAGTTGTTGCTCGACCCAGCCGAGTCCTTCACCATATTGGGCGATGGCGCTGAGCGAAACCGGAGCACACGATCGTAAGCGAGAAAGTCACGACGGTCGATCGAGGGGAATAACTAGGGCAATCGATCGACCGTGCACACACACACAAAATAAATGAACAACGTACACAATGGAAATAAGGTAAACAAGTCCGTACAGGGACACAAAGCGCAGCAGAAAAGGCGAAACTGCGCGTGAGAAGCGACCGTGGCGTGGCCCAAAGTGCTGAGTAACGCCACGTGTAAATACCAGGACAACGGTCGATCGCGATCGTAGAGGACACGAAGGCGAGCGAGAATTTCTGGCAAATGAGGGAAGGGGCAAAGTAATTAAATTGTGGACGAAGACAACCCCCTGTAAAATACTGGGGTATAAGTTGGTGACAAGAGGGGAAGACCGGCGCAAAACAAAATGGCGACGAGACTGGAAGATTGCGACGAGACTGGCTCACGATCGTCGCACAGGAGGTGTGTGGAATCGTGGAATAAATGACGGCGAGGGAGAAAACGGAATTTAGTGGCGACTGGGCCGAAGGCGATTGAAAAGGGAGGCCGATGGATAAAGAGAGGCACCGAACCAGCGATGAACGCGGCGATGGAAAATGGCAATCAGCTGAACCGGTGACGCGGAAAGCAGAACCGGGAGCACACAATCGCGAGAAAATTCCGAAAATAAGGTTAGAATGCTAGCCCAGCGATAACCTCACACGTCAAGATACTCTGAGGGATAAGCACAAGCCACAAAATAAATGAGTTCAGAATGCGAACACAGCAATCTTTACACAAAGGCAAAGTATAGGCGAGACAGAGCACAAGACTTATCTTGCTTGGGTGACAGGCCGAAGAAGAATGACGTACAGTACACGAACTTCGGCATCTTCCGTAGGCGGAAGTAGGGTGGGCGTCACGTGACTATCTTATGACTGCATTGGCCACAAAACTTCGGCCTGACGGAGCTGACTGACAGCCGTTTAATGCTATGGTCTGACATGGTATAGTATACGACTTGAAACCTAAGTTTGAAAACCCAGAGGCAAGCAAGACATGTTCCATCACCATCAACACAACATGCGCACACATCCATGATCCCCTCCCATCAAACCACCACCATCAACACCACATGCACACACATCCATCACCCCCTCCCCCCCCTCAAACCACCACCATCAACACAACATGCACACACATCCATGATCCCCTCCCATCAAACCACCACCATCAACACAACATGCACACACATCCATGATCCCCCCCCCTCAAACCACCACCATCAACACAACATGCGCACACATCCATGATCCCCTCCCATCAAACCACCACCATCAACACCACATGCACACACACACCATCATCCCCTCCCTCAAACCACCACCATCAACACAACATGCACACACATCCACCATTCCCTTCCCTCAAACCACCACCATCAACACACATGCACACACATGCATCATCCCCTCCCCTCAAACCACCACCATCACACAACACATGCACACACATGCATCATCCCCTCCCCTCAACCACCACCACCATCAACACAACATGCACACACATCCATCATCCCCTCCCATCAAACCACCACCATCAACACAACATGCACACACATCTATCATCCCCTCCCCTCAAACCACCACCATCAACACAACATGCACACACATCCATCATCCCCTCCCCTCAAACCACCACCATCTACACAACATGCACACACATCCACAAACTGACACACCGTAAACCTGGCCTAACCGACTTCTCAGCCGCCTTTCCCTCTTGACCACACCACCCTCCTCCTCTGCCGTTAAACCAGCATGTTTGCAGCGTGCGAGACTCACCATGATGGGGCAGAAGGGAGCCAGCTGGTCGTAGAGCAGACGTGCCTCGGAGATGTTGCAGGCCTGGAACGTGACCTGCAGACAGCAGCAGCCCATGCCAAACCCCATGCAGTCCATGTACACATGGTCTGGCTGGGCTGCACGCTGGGCTTCCCCATCCACGTCCTTCAACTCACTGAAGTCCTCCACAAACGGGGACGGTGTGTTGACGTCTTTGTACACTGTGGAGAACGTAAAAGGTTGCGTTAGGTACCTAAGGAAACCGATGACATTATCTCAAAGTACTTGTTATTTTAAGTTCATCTTTTTCCAACTGTACTGAAACAGGCGAATGCACTTTTGCTGTCTATGCCTGCATGTTTTTTTTTTCTTCCTTATTTGTTTGCATATTCTGGCAGACACACAAAAAAACCAGCAACAACAACAGCTACAGCAAGCAAAGCCTTTTCTTCCTGCAGACTGGTGCCATGACCGTCACTCAGACCTAGGCACTTTGGCTGAGCTCAGCAGCTGATCCAACATATGCAGAATCTACTGATGACAATAATCGCTCAGCTTTAGAGCCAACAGGAATGCTGCAGTCTGAGTTTTCCTGACTGTCCTAAATGCAGAGCCCTGACAAAAACACTAAATGACGGAGGTAAGTACTAACCAACAAATCCATCCACATGTGCAGAGATCTCAGTGCAAATAAGCAAGAAGGATGTGTCAATGAGAGTGACTGTGTGCAGCATCAAATACAGTCGAGTTTGACAAAATCACACCAACCAATTGTCTATAGGGTACATGCTCTCTCTCACAGAGACAGCGCACCATAGCGGAAGAACGAAGTCATGCTCATCGTTTTTCTCTGCATTACCGATACCTTCCTCATCATCTGCGACAGAGATCACTTACAAAGAAGGGTCAGCCAAAGAGGTAGAAACAACTGAGCATGAAATGATGTTTGTATGCAGGACACAATGTAAGCAACGGCACTACCACAAATTACTCAATTCACACATTCTCTGCAGATGCGAAAGAAAAGAAAAATAGAAATGGACAAGCAGTTTGACACACTAACAGTGTTTGCTGTTCTTTTAAAGAAAGGACTTGAAAAACTGATTTGTTTGGGATGTGCTCAGTGTCACAGAACATGAGAGCTGACTCTACCACATGAGAACTGACTCATCTGTTTCTGTCAACTTAGAATTCTCACCTGGCACATTAATGCATACTTTTTCTTTCCTTCTCTCTCGTATATTCCTTGTCAGTGTTCTGAAAAAAAGAAAGACAAAAAATGTCAACACACATTATGAAAGTGAATACAGCAACCCATTTTTAAAAGAATACTTCACAACAAACTGTAAGATACACTGATAAAATCAAAAGTATGTGTATCAAGTACCAGACATCTTTTCTATTTCATTCAGTTCAGCTGACCCCAAAGGGCCATATCACGGCTGTCACCTTGTCCAAGTCAACAGTGTATTTTTCACAAAATGTGCACGCACAACTTATCAAAACCAAGTTTCCACAAAACAATGGAACTGCTTTAAAATCTTTCTTCTGTAAAATCTTAGATCAGTTAACAAATATTTATTTTCTTTCAGAAGTGTTTGGTTTGGAAAAAAAGTAGTTCCTTGTTCTAGCTCTTCTGACTGGTTGGTCACACTGCCAGTCTCCTGTTCCCATTCAGTGGCATTTTTCTCACTGCCGATTATGCTGTATCCTACAATGAACATGGCATGTATGATGTGACACAGGCAACAAAGCAAAGGGATGCTGCTCTGTTTTACCCTAAGTCCTGAACTTTTGTTGCATGTTTCGATTCCAACTTGATCGAAAGCTGATCATTCACATCTCCTAATGAACTGTGGTTGCGTTTCAATTGATTTTTCGCTTCTAATGCTCCACAAGATCAAATCAGAGAGACAGGACTGATTCCCACCACCACAGTACTGCAAAAACAGTGCAACAGCTCAGTGCATGAGGCTGATATGAGGATGACGTGCCATGTACACATTTCACGCAAAAACGTCAGGGGCGCACAAACAACCTGAAGTTCTCACAAACTCACACACATAGACACTTCCTAGCAGAAATTCATACATCTATACAACAAAATTGTTTGCTCAACCAGAAGGGCAGTGTTTCCCTCAGTAAATCTGTCTCCATGAGAATATTAGTCAGTTCCAAGGTTCTCCTTTGCTGCTGGTAACGATGTGTCCCAGAACTACCTGGTGCATGTGGGGAGTAAATCCTAAGAGAAATGACCTGGAGAAGGATGGGCTCTGCCTGGTTCAATCTGCCCAAGACACACTCCATGGAAAAGGAAAACACGGAAGTCATACCAGATCCATCGCAACCCAAGTTAAAAATGACCCAGCAATCCATCAAGTATCTCCAGAGCAGACAGAAAAAAAAGTCTGCACTGTGGAAAAAAAGCACGAGAGTATCCATGCAAGGAGCATCATTAGATTTGCCACATGTAACATCAGGACAATCAGGCAGGCTAGAAAACTGACAGAACTGACTCATGAGATGTTATATACTTTTGGCACATTCTCAGCCTCAATGAAGTTCGGTTGAAGAAAAACATAGGGGTACAGGCAGAACAAGGACTTGCCCTGTGCTATAATGAAGAGCAAGCATGAGAGAGAGTGGGCTCTGCAGTGAACATGAACACTTGAAATGCTGCACTGGGATGCTACCATGTTTTCAACAGGATCATGCCACCTGCGTACAAGCAAACCGGCAGGGCAGATATTCCACTCCCACATCAGACTATGATGATGACCTGATTGAAACATTTCTACTCTCTGTCCCACCAGGCCACCCACAAGGTTGACATGAACGACATCCTCATAGTTTAGGATGACAGGAACGCAAAGGTTGGTATAGATACACAAGGCAACAGGAAGAATTTCTGCAGCCCCTACTGTTATGTGACCACCAATGACAAGGGCCTCTGTTATCTGGACTTGGTCAGTGATAACGACTTGGTCCTGGCAAACATTCTCGGTGAGCACAAAGCATCCTGATGACGGACATGCACTCCCCTAACAGTCAGTATCAAAGCTAGACAGACTATACTCCTGTGAAGAACTGGAACAGGTCAGGCATCAACACAGCTAAAACTGCAATGCTGCCAGGAATGGACGTTGGAAGCATGACCTTGTCATAATACACACTATGTTTGAAGAACGAATGTGTGATGCAAAAACAAGAAACACAAAAGAAAAGCAGGAAGGCAGAGGGTTCACAGGGGTCGCCTTAGGTCCCCCGGCCAATTGCCAAGTCGAGTGACTGCAGGTGGACACTGAAACATGAGCAAAAACAGAATGACTGCACCACCGCCATATGCTCCCCATCAGGGGCCCAATTCCCCTGAAGCCAAAGGGTGCCTGCATCTTTGGCAAGTACAATCGGAGCTTGGAGCTTTTTATTTCAAACTTCACAAGACCACCATTGTTACACAGGGACAATAATTACAAGAGAACAAAATTAGTGGATATCGCTTAACATACGCTGCTGGGGACTGAAAAAGTTCATTCTTGTCAAACATATTCAGTGTTTGTCGGTATTAAAACGTGAGGAAGCAGTCAATTTCAAAACAAGAAATAGTTTGTCTACCAAATTCTCCGCACCAACCACGCCTGTAGCAGAATTTGTGCGTCTTCTTTCTTTTTATAACAATCTCATATGACATTCACAGCATTATCAGCTGCCTTTAATGAAGTACAACTCCAACTATCACATCCTTCCTCAACCTTCAGCACAGAGTGAGTCACCGAGAGTGAGAGAGAGAGAGAGAGAGAGAGAACATCTGTGTTTTGCATATTACAGATTTTTTTCAGCACTGGCATCCCAGATGTGCTGCATTTGCTATCAACTAAACGCACCATGCCCTGTACACCAGCTGACTGTTGTTGTGGTCTTCTGACACTCATCACACAGAGTCACTGAAAAAACACTGGAAACGCTGACTTGCCCATCAACACAATCTTTGTCAGGCTTCTCATTTTCACCTATTCCCACTTCCAATGAAATGGTGGCAATTGCAAAAGTATCTTCTTCAATTCAATGAACAGCATGCGCATAGCGATTGCTAATTAACTGTTACCGCCCAACTTCGGCATTGACAGGGTTCACTCACTCCCTTTAAATACCACCAGAGGAGGTCCGGTTTGGCAAAAACCTGGATTGGCGCATGGATGAAGTATTCACAACTTCACAGAAATGTAACTTTAAAAAAAAACAAATAAAAAGATAATTTGGCCCTGAGTCACTATAACTTCCAGATCTCAGGGAGGGCAGCAAAGTCTAACTCCAGTTGATGGCCACTGTTGATGTAACGTTTCACATAAGAGAACAAGATGGTGAAAGGCAGCTGTCTAAAATTCAGTCTTGTCAAACTGAAAGATCCTAACATGGCTGAAGCAGTTCAAAGCTACGGCTGGAGGAAGCCCTCGAAAGACTACACAAACAAATGTCAACCACATGATGACTGAAACATCAAAAGAGGTCAGCAACGTGATCACAGAAACATCACAAGAGGTCAACCACATGATGACTGAAACATCAAAAGAGGTCAACCACATGATGACTGAAACATCAAAAGAGGTCAACCACATGATGATTGAAACATAGAAAGATGTCAATCACATGATGAATAAAACATCAAATGATGTCAACCACATGATGATCGAAACATCAAAAAATGTCAACCACATGATGACTGAAACATCAAAAAATGTCAACCACGTGATGGCTGAAACATCAAAAAATGTCAACCATGTGATGACTGAAACATCAAAAGAGGTCAACCACATGATGACTGAAACATCAAAAGAGGTCAACCACGTGATGACTGAAACATCAAAAGAGGTCAACCACGTGATGACTGAAACATCAAAAGAGGTCAACCACGTGATGACTGAAACATCAAAAGAGGTCCTAGCAATAAGCTGACAGAAAGTTAAGTCATGGTTCACCAACAATATCTTGGAGACGTGGGACACAACAAGGAGTTAAAATCACTCAAGAATAGACTTAAATTTAAGCAGCTTCAATATCATAACAGAACATTCTGGTACAAGCAAGAGGAGAGAATTGGAGGTTGGGTATGACGGGGAAAATTTGCCAAATGATCCAACATACTAGTTTCAGCTTTTCAGCTTCAGCCGGTGGCAGGTTCATCGCTTTCATTTGCTTGATCAATGGTTTCTTACACACACACACACACACACACACACACACACACACACAGAGTTTGTCATAATACCAGCCAGTTTTCATCCCAGTCCAAAGGTGAGAGAGACCAACCAGGTGCACAACAGGGGCTCTTTAAATAACTTTCCTTAAATAGCTGACAATTCCTTTAACTGCACAGACCATCTGCGTTTGTGTGCGTGTGTGTTTCCCTGTGACTGGTTTTTTTTTGTTTCTAAATTTGCTTCCTTTGTTCTCTCTTTACATGTGCTGGTTGACATCAAAATCAAAGACATTTCAATGACCTTGGCTTTTTTCTGGGATTTATTAAAGACTTAAAACAAAATTGAAAATGTCCTTTTAAAATTTAAAATATAAACAAACCTCCAAAGACCTGTACAAACCTGTCTCCCCATCCTCTGCTGTTCATTTTAATTCGGTAATCAGTCAACACAGAGGCAACTGCCTCACTTCCTTTTTTTCTGTGTCCACTGAGCAGTGGAGAAACACAAGTTCCAAGAAGCCTGACCTCCACAAATCGATAGAAACATCCCATGCCTGAACTGTGGTTTAAAAGTTTCCGAGTTATTCAGGACAACAGCAACGGCTGACACTTTTGGAAAATGCTGTCATCAATTAATTGTCATTAATTGGATGTGACTGTTGTCCAAGTTACAATTCCTCACACCAATCCCCTGCCCCCACCCTCACCCAAAAAAAAACCCATAGCAGAGGTGTAAGTAACACGGGGTTGAAAATTTGTACAATTTAAAGACTATGGTTATATACTTCTTAGTGATAAAACCTGTCTGACACACAGAGAGAGAGAGAGAGAGAGAGAGAGAGAGAGAGACTGACACTGACACTTTTACTGATTAGGCCAAAGACCCGTATCAACAGAGGTTTACACCAGCCAGAGGCCTATAAATAGTATGCATATTACATTTCAAATTATCCATTTCTAATCTCAAAGGCTCAGTTCAGTGGTTTATTTCAAGTCTTTTCATCATCAGATAATATTAGACTGACATTTATAAAAAAAAAAAAAAAGTTTTAAAAATATAAGTTGCAAGTTTAATTTGTATAGATTTGTTATTGTTTGCAAGAAAGTGAAAGTTTAAAGCTTGAAGGGTTATTAAAAATACTTTATTGCGATGCACAATTTTCTAACTTCCTGATATCTTGGACAAGAGAGAATGAAGTGTACCTCTGTTCCTGCATGGAATCAACAAAATGGGCAGTCAAATCTTCTATCATAAGTTTTTTTTTTCTCAGAAACATAACTCTGTGGATCTTCAAAGGCAAAACGCCTAACCTGAAGCGAATGAAAAGCATTCTAACCCCGAAATGTTTCAACTGGTTCCAGTATGGCGCTAGAGATAGAAAGGATTTAAATGTGCTAAAGAAAGCACATTGTTCACTTGAATTAATGCTTCTAGACCATTCTTGATTATATGAGCTAACATGTCTGTGCTTTAACTCCGCAAAAATTTTTTTTCTCATCGCCCACACCTTGATTTTCCCAAACTTCTTCAAAGCCATACTGATACAGTGTGTAACAAACTGATGACCCCCATCTTTTTCTATTTTTTTCATGAAGATATAAAAGCATTTTGTTAAGTTTTAAATGGCAACCAACAGGGAGACATTTGTATTACTCCTAACCAGTACTTAATACACTTTACAAATATGTTAATGGGTAATGACCTGTTTCACCGTAGACCATAAGATTAGGTGTTTTAATGGAAAGACTCAAAAATCTTTTTAATGCAAGCAAGTGAACTCTCACAACGACCGTTACATCATATCCCATGCCCCACACCTCTGCACCATAGCTGAGAAAAGGCTGGATTGGCACATCGAAAAGCTTAAAGAATACCGAAGAAGATCGTTCTCCTTGTGACGAGAGTAATCAGAAAGTATATATAACTCCCTTTTTTCGCACGGTTAGCAATATCATTAAAGCATGCATGAACAACAAGTGAGAAGAGATGTAGATTCCAAGATACTTATAAATGTTAATCAATTCCATTCGAGTTTCACCACAGATGATAATACCACCACTCTTATGAAGCAACATGTCCTCCGTTTCTAAATATAATTCTCTGTTTGATTAGCTGAAGTTAACTTCCAGGTCCAGTTTCACCGTAACCTTCTGCAAAATATTTAACTGGTTTTGTAAACCACAAACAGAATCAGAAGCCAATATGACATCATCTGCAAACATAGGAATACAAGGTCTGGTATTAGTTGTATGCTATGCCTGCCACATTTTGTGATTTTCTCCGCAAGTTCGTTAATAAGAGAAAACAAAATAGGACTGCACATTCCTCCTTGTTTCAGACCCCTGGGGCATAGAAATGGGTCTGTCAACTCACCACCACAACAAACTTTAGCTTTCACTACTCTGTAGATGTTTTGTATGGCTCTGTGCATGTTGCCATATGTACCATGTTTCCTTAATATGGTCCATAGCTTAAGTCTACTCACCGAATCAAAGGCTTTTTGAAGTCAATAAAGGCTACATACAACATTTTATAATACAACTATTGTTTCTGAAATCAGGCCATAAAGTATGAATAAATGATCGACACTGCGATGCTGTTTTTGGAAACCAGCCTCACGGTCTAAAATGCTATTAGCTTCAATCCACTGGGTGAGTCTTTTGTTTAAAATAAAGCTATACAGTTTTGCTGCACATATCTAATAAAGAGATGCCTCTACAGTTATCTGGGGTATTTTGGTCGCCTTTCTTATGTAGTGGAAGTATAACAGCTTCTGACCAATCATCAGAATATTGACCAGTTATAAACATTATTAAAAAGTTTCACCAAGTACACAACAACAGTAGTTGCTGAATTTTTAAGAAATTTGTTCATGATTCCATTGTGTCCTGCCGTTTTACCATTCTTTTAAACCGCGCAATGCTGAGTGTATTTCCAGTTCAGTAATATCGTTTTCAAGCAATTCAAAGTTGATTCCTTCACTAGAATGAGTGTCTAGTTAGTCACCTTCACCGCTGTTATCATCACCTTCAACTTCATTTTCAATACCATGTGAATTAAAGACTCTGGAAAAATGAGTATACCGTTCCTCCTTGGTTATTTCATTTTGTAGAAAACTGCGATTTGAGTTTGCCCCAAAATACCTTTGGATCATTAATTGTTTATGTAGGGATTCAGTGTCACTCTTATGATGTTCTGCACTTTTCATTTTTAAAAGGTTTTTATATTCTCTGCGTTTCTGGGCTTATGTCTGTCTGTCCTCGAAATCATTTGTTCTGTTGAATGTTCGCAGATTTTGCCGAGTAACTCATATATTTCTTTACACTCTAGGTCAAACCAAATCAGCTTTCTTTCTTTTCCTACAATTACCAGTTTTTTTCATGCACTGTCTGGCATTTAAAATACCCTCATTAAACTTTTGAAAAGACACACTGATATCATGACCAATCAAATCAGTGGCTTCTTGAAAACAAGTCTTTACCTCTTCTGTTCCCAAAGTTGCGATAAATTAATCCTTCGAATCAGAATTCCAAACATATTTTTCCAGTCTAAATGATTTTGCTCTGATTTGCAAACACGGAGTTGTTTCTCTTGATGTGCTAACATACAATTCCACTGGCATGTGTTTCAATTTATTTTTTTAAGCAACATTCAACAACTGCAAAAATTTTATCAACGATTTTGACTCAATAATAGTCAATGACACTGTTGCCAGTAGTTGAAAGGTAGGTAAAAATTCCGCCAGTTCTATCGACACTTGTTCTATTCAAAATGACCAAGCCAACTGATCACAACTGTTCAATAAGTATCTACCATATCAATTTATAGTTTGATCTTTAGATGTTCATTTGTTGTCCTTAACTATTTTGCATTCATCAGAGAAAACATCTGGAACAAGATCTCAATATCAATTTCATGGGAATTTTCACTTCCAGTAGGTGCATTCATATCACCCATAACTATAAACGGAACATCACCCATAACTATAAACGGAACATCGCCTATTACTTCAATGATATCAAGAATACATTCCTCAAGGACAGATATACCATACAATATCAAGAATACATTCCTCAATGAGAGAGATACACCACTTTGTATCCGTATTTTTATTACAAGCAGAGAGAATCAGTGGTACATAACAGCTTAGCAAAACAGGAGTGTCTGTGTCTGTAAAATCACCAGAGACCTTTAGTGCAATAATGTTTCAAATTCTTGATCAATTCTTTCAAAATACTTAATTTCTTTTTAAAGTAACGCAACAACCCCAGACAGACGAGCTGTTGGAACATCACTGACCTTAACACCAGGAGCCATAAAAACCACATGATTATGATAATATAATAAAGACAGAAACATTGTCGAAAAAACTTTCACCAAGCAAGCAAACATCAAAACTCTCAATATATGCATGTGTATCAAATCCATATATACGCAACATAGACCTTCGATGTTATACGTCAAGAAATGAACAGTCTGTGCAGACAGAAAACCTCCCAATTTACCATTCAATACATGGGTTGGGCCGAAATCCTATTTTTTACTTAGGAGATCTGAGAAAGTCTTCTTTGCATTTTTCTGAGGTGCGCTCGTTGGAACAGAGTCTTGCAGAGTTAACCATCTCTTTTCCCTGACACTGTGCACTGAAGCGCTCCTCCGTCTTGATGAAGGGCCTTTGCCTGGAGGCCTGGGTCTGTCCTGCCAATTGTCTTTCCTGGGCGCTTCATCATCTACAGGGGAAGCTTTGTCACTGCTGATGTTGGCGTCTGCAGATTGGTCTTCAAGAGAAGAGTTTGCTTGATGTTTTGCATCTATGGTGGATCCCTTCCCAGGCATTTCTTGTGATGCAAAGACTTCCCCTCCAGTCCTGCTTACATCACTAGTAACCTCTGTGTTACGTGCCAGTGTGTTCAACACCGGATTCAACTGAAATGCCCCTGTTGTGTTGCCAAGTTTCTTTTTCAAGGTTTCCATAACCTTCCAACATGGGGGCTTTCACCAGGGAAATCATTTGCCAGGCAATCCTTGTTTTTTGGGCTGGGTTCAGGAACACTGTCACTATCAAGAATCCTTCGACCACAGGCTGAACCCGGTATACAAGAGACAGCAGTGCTGCCAGGTGATCACATGTCTGGTCAGAGAGACACTGTCATTGTTGGTAATCCTACCACCATTGGCAGAATCTGTGGTAGCTAAATGCTGCGTCGCCTGCTCATCTGTGCCATTTAAATTAGAGGAGCTGTCAGTGCCATTTATCAGTCCATCACTCACCGAAACTGTAGAAGCTGGCTGATCTGCTGCCTGTTGACTTTCATGGTAAACATTTTGGGAGCTGGGATTTATATTATCTTAACTGAGTACCACTACCAGGCACACGTATGTTTTGATTAACAAAGACCTGGGAGGTCTGTCCTCGGTGGATGTTACTATCAACCACATTGGGATGGGTGTTCCATTGGCAGTCTCGCATGTCATGAAAAGGACACTGAGTAAACCATGCACCCCACTTGTACACGCTTCGGTGGTCAACATGTTGTCCATTGTGACCATCTCTGTCATATGTATTGTAAAGGTTTTGTTGATGATGACGATGATGGGGGTGAAAAACATAATCCTGCTTGAAAAATTGGTATGATGTTTGTCTGGCGGTGTTCTTCTATTTCGGACATTGCATGCATTGTACTGACCTTGACTGGCTCGGCGTCGTGTTGCATCAGTGTAGCTGCAGAGTAGGATTTCGGAATGGACATGCTACAACCAGGTTTGTTCCTTTATACAATGCACGTATTCCTTAAGCTTGATAGTCTTGGATGATCAGCTGTTGTTTAGTTGTTTAAGTCTCCTGCCATTCTTCTCCCCTTCTTTCGCAGCCGCTCTCGTCCCTTTGTCAGTACATTCAGTTGAGAGGCAGGACCAGGATTCGTCTCAATGTTGTTTGCATGCATGAGCAGTTGAAACAGTATGACAGTGAGGAAAATGCACTGTGTCTAAGCTCTTCTCGCTTGGTTTGTGTTGACACACATGGCCAAGGAGAGCTTCGCGCGCTTACCCATCAATTGAATGTACACTGTTGCAAAACAACCACAGACAGTTCTAAAAATATTTGTGTCTAAAAGCATGATCACCTTAACTACCACTTGGTACAATAATTAGCGTATCATTAAATGCAGGACTTCATTAACTACCATAAACAAGTAATGAAAAACACCACCAGCCGCCATGGCGAAGTGGTTAGCATCGTGGGCTCCCAGCTGGGAGGTCGTGGGTTCGAATCCCATCAGAGTCATGTGGGTTTTTCTGCCCCAACCGGCTCCTAACCAGAGTTGAGTTTGCTGCAGACTCAGTTGGGAAGACTGGGACCACACAGTCGAGTTTCATCTACTTAATCGATGCGTTTCTGAGAGTGTTGCTCAAATTTCCTGACCAACACTGCTGGTACCTGTATCTCTCAGGCCTAGTTGACGCCGGGATATATTATGAAAGGAAGCATAGAGTACAGCCCTGTCATGTAGTCTCACACTGAAATGAAATCTGTAGCCTCATCTTAATCATCCTCATTCTCATCGATCAGCATAAAAAAAAAAAATGTCTCAAATTCTGTGGCCCTTCATGCCCTGCTCTCATGGTGACCTCGATTTCGATGTCCTCTCCATGTCTGTGGCCTTGGTTTGGTTCTGTCAGGGTCACGGTATCAGCAAGTCCATGGGGGCTGTCGTTGGACGGACGTGGTGGCGCCCTCCGGAGGGAGAGCTCACTCACGCCGGCTAAGCAACTAAACAATTATTGTCGTCAGAAGGGGGCTTAGTAGGTGGTGTCCTACATATGATGGATGGATCAGAACAGGCGCCACTGAACCCCAAAGTGACTTGGCAGCAGTGCAGTGTCTCCTCCAGTGGGTTGCCTCTTGACCACTTGACATTGACTGCTCCCTGTGGATTGCCGGTGCTGGGGCTGCTGCGGGACTGACCGGGCTGTAGCTGTGGACGGGGCGTCGGAATGAGCGGCGTGGGTGCACTGCCTCTGAGGTGGCGCAGAGGTTGGGACAGCAAAAAAAAAAAAAAGAAGTAATGAAACACTCTAAACAAGAAAAATTGTCTTTCTTCAACCTTTGACCAGACAGAGAGAGAGAGAGAGAGAGTGCAGCTGGGCACAGTATCTCACTTGAACCGAGGATGCCCGTTGTTGATGGCCTCATCAGGATAAAAGATGGACCTAGAGGCTCCACGCTCAGGATCCGGGGAGGCAGAAGGGGAGGTGAATTCTCCCACCCCTAACCTACACAAAAAAACATTAAAGTTTCCCCTAAACAGGTGCCAGTATCCTTTGATCCACAATCGTCACAGACCTGACATTCAGATACAATTTTGTGTGTGTGTGTGTGTGTGTGTGTGTGTGTGTGTGTGTGTATGTGTATGTGTGTGTGTGTGTGTGTGTTGTATATTGTGTACGTGCATATGGGTATATGTGTGTGTAGTAGTACTTCAGTTTTTACGTCTGTTCATGTATATGATATAAGACGAAGAGAGACAGACAGAGAGAGAGAGACAGAGAGAGAGAGAGATGCATAAATGTCTGTGACTATGTGTTTGCATAATGTGATCATCTATGTGCATGTAAGCATGCAAATGTCCCTCTAAGCAGTGTGTGTGCATATGTGAGTATGTGCATGTGTATGTGAGTGTATTTTGTGGAGTGTGAGCGAGTGTGTGAGTGCACATTTGTGTGTGTATGTGTGTGCAAGTGCATGCGCATGTGTGTGTGTGTGTGTGTGTGTGTGTGTGTGTGTGTGTGTGTGTGTGATGTGTTGTGAATCTAGATTTTTACTAAGAACAAAGCCATGTTATTTCTTGGCACCAAACTGTATCATGAAAATTACTGTGAGATTTATCTCATCTCATATTAATTCTATGCTTATCTCATTTTTTCAAGGTAGATTTTTCTTTTCAGTTTTGAGCCCTTTCCCCAATGGTCATCATGGCAGGCAAACTCCAGTTTCTACAAAGTAAGTATCAAAGAAAACAAATGACAAACAATAATAAATAAACAAATAAACTGACAAACAAACAAAAACAGGAATGCCACAAATTTTAAGGGGGAAAATCCTTTTAATCATGCATTCCTTCCTCTGACTCAGTTTGATTAAAACAGTGATGCATATGTACACTATTCAAATGGAGCAAACATGAAAAAAAATCCTCACAGTTAGCGAGATCTATTGAAAGATGGTCTGTTTGGCCAACAGGATAAACACACACACACACACAAAAGTTGGACAGTACGTATGTCTATGCTTCACATCAACATCAAGTGTGTCCATTTTCACCACCTGATGCAAGAGCTGGAAACTTGACCAAACTCGGCAACAAATTATCTGAAATATGTTCTCCACGAATACAACTGACTGCATTTTGACAAAAGTATTCTTCTACTTGTGTCATTGGTAGATTTAAAGGGAATTCACTCTTACACACCAAGCACAAATACCTAGCACACACACACACACACACACACACACACACACACACACAAGACATCAAAGCAGGCATTTTCATTTCCATGAAAACAAACTCGGTCATCAGACAATAATGCTATAATCAAATCACTGTCTACAAAATCCCCAATCCCCCCCCCCCCCCCCCCCCCCCCCCCCACCCCGCCCTCCCCCCACACCACCACTTTCCCGCACCCACACACAAAAAAAACACATACAGTACGAGGAATCCTGAAAAACATACTGGCTCAACGAATTTGCTTGATTAGAACAACAAGACCACAAGTCAGTCTGATAAAACTGTGCAGCAGCAGCCACACCAAGTCAGCTCCTGATAACAAGAGGAAAATGTTTTCACTGCCTGATCATCAAACTTTCCAACACACAAGAGACCCACACTTGCCTAACTGTAACATTGTTTCACTGGGTCATGTCTTCTGCAAAAAAAAAACAACTGAGAAGACACACCAAATCATCTGATGTTCGCTTACTCTAGGCAGCATGGCACATGAGGAAAAGAGCTTCAAAATGATTTCCTTATATTTATCTTTCATGCCTGGGAATAAAGACTAAATTGTGCTAGACTGGACCCAATATGGGACACCCATGTTCAGGTTGAGTGCATACGGCTGAATATGTTCATGTATGCCCAACCAGAGGCAAGCTGCTGGCGGAAAAGGCTTTGAAAGAAATGTTAACAGTGAGAAAGTGGGCATACTTATGTGAAGTCTGGAAAAGCTGCCACAGTTGGACTCTAGGTGATCCAGAGACTTGGAGAAAATCCAGGAAGCAATGCACTTTCTACTACTGTAATCTTTGAAGTTCTATTCCATCCATTAGGAGCTTGAATGTATTTTTCAAGGCCACCTTTGTAGATCCATATCACACCACCCTACCTCCCTGTTTGAGACTACAGAATTCAAGAGTCCTGACTTCTTCGGCCGCCCCCCTCGGCACTCTGGAAGAGACTCCCTTGCTTGAAGCACCCTTGCCATTTACTCCCTGGGGGGAGGAAATACTGATAAATAAAAGCCACAGAGAAAAAGAGAAGCATGCAAAAATAAAAGAACTTGTTAACTCTCTGGGGATGAAGGTCCCCTATTGGGCCATAACTCGTACACGCATTTCAGACAAAGGGCCCTCATCAGGGATTTTGTACAACTTTGAACTTTTGGGGTAGGGTAGCACCCCCCTCACGGATGACATGTTAATCTAATTAGAATATCATTGACCTTTCCCCTTTCAAAAGCAGCTGATGGTTCATGAAATTTTTGCTGAAGAGAGTGATGGTTCAGACACTGAGGAAGACTTTGACAACAGTAATGAGGATTTCTATTGAAAGTGGAGTTGAGAGAAGTTCAGATTCTGAACTCGGTCTGGCGGCACTGACAGCTGATGCGAGTGACAAGAGTGGAGAGGGTGGTGGTAGTAACGATCACACAACACAGTCCAAGCAGAGAGGACAGCGTGGGCCAGACATGACAGAGGAAGAGTTTTTACGGTTCATGATGCAGGACTGGCACGAAGATGTTTTATTTGTTCCTGCTGTGCCACCTTTCACTGGCTTCCTCACATCACAAGAACGCCACACCCCTTCCAGTGTCTTTTTCCGCCGCTGAAAACGCATCGTCTGCCACCATGTGGTCAAGTCCAGGCTTCCCAGTAAGGTGCATGCATTTTATTATGTTATCACCCTACAACTGTTAGGGCTTTTTTCTATCTCACTCACACATGTATCTGCGTACACACACACACACACACACACACACACACACACACACACACACACACACACACACACACAATTCATGAAAGTAATTACAATGATAATTACACCATATTGACATATTCTCCTATTCAGGAGACAGCATGGGTGAGTAAAATAATAAGAATAAGAAAAGTTTTTTTTTTTTTTTTGGAGATAGACAATGATTTATTTGCAGTTGTGTCAGGTGCTGTTGCTGTTCTACATGGATGGATAGAAAACCAGTCTATATCACCACCGCCAAGGTCAACCCCTACACCATGACAGATGTGACCATAAGCTGTGCATAGTTCAGGAAACCCCTGGCTGTCCAGAACACGGCAAGGGTGGACAAAAGTAACCATGACGTGGTGGAAAAAGCTTTTTCTTCAACCTCTTCACCCTGACCCTCATCCTGTGTGACAAGCACGCTTTCATTTTCAATTTTTTTTAAATCATTTTTACCAGTAGTATAGCAAGCAAGCCAGTGTGCACACAGTGTGATGGTGTAGAGTTTAAGTGGTTTTTTTTTTTTTTTTCTTATTTGTGTTGGTGTTCATATGAGTAGATCATAAAGTGCGCAATAGGCTGTAAAATGAACCAAAAATCATATTTGAACATTTCTTGGTTGACTTTGTGAGTGAACAGACTGTTCCAAAGACATTGTGTTTCCCTGGATATCTAAGCAAGACATCTGCCCCAGTCAATTTGGACTGGAGAAAAAAAAAAGGATATTTTTCACCTGGTACTAGAAGATCAAAGATGAAGACAGGAAAGTTTGGTATTTTCACCCCAACTAACTCAATATCTTTCTAATCAGTTCTCAAAGTTTCACGTCCTTTCTTCAAACAGTTCTCTTTTTAGTCATTTTTTCATTAACCCTTACAAACAGTCAGGCCTGTGGGTAAGTAACAGGAAAAAAAAAAAAAAAAATCTGCCACTACCGAGTGAGTTAACTTCACACTAAAAAAAAAAAAAAACTGCCAGTACAGAGTGAGTTAACTTCACACTTCGAAATTTAAGTCACCAAAAAAAAAATCATTTAGACTTTGCAGAAGGAAAATGCCCTCCTGTTACGACAGAATCAATTCAAACTGCTATTGCGTACCTTGGAAAAACGGTGAGAGAAAGAGGCACTTCGTCTTCCTGCAGCGCACACTCAATCTCTTTTCTCCTGAAATGAAAGTGTTTATTTTTGAGTGCGTGCACATACATGCACACACACACACACGTGTATGCATGCATGCACACACACACACACACACACACACACACACACACACACACACACACAAATTCTCTCTCTCACACACAAATTCTCTCTCTCACACACACACACACACACACACACACAAATTCTCTCTCTCACACACACACACACACACACACACACACACACACACACACACACACACACTTACTCACACACACGCACACATATACACATAACGGCATAATTCAAAATAATGACTGAGGAAGAACTTTGAAATACATAATTTAAGTCTGTTTTCAGATAAGGGACAGACATTGCAGAACTACTAGATCCAGGCAGAGGAAGTTGCATTCTATTTTAGCTGGAACATACATGATGTTCCTCTCTCCGGAGTTGCATTCTATTGTATCTGGAACAGAAATGATGTTCCTCTCTCCGGAGTTGCATTCTATTGTATCTGGAATACAAGTGATGTTCCTCTCTCCGAAGCTGCATTCTATTATATCTGGAATAGAAGTGATGTTTCTTTCTCCAGAGTCATTCTGTTATATCTGGAACTTCTGTTATATCTGAAACAGAAGTGATGTTCCTCTCTCTGGATTGCATTCTAATATATCTGGAATAGAAGTGATGTTCCTCTCTCCGGAGTTGCATTCTATTATATCTGGAATAGAAGTGATGTTCCTCTCTCCGGAGTTGCATTCTATTGTATCTGGAATACAAGTGATGTTCCTCTCTCCGGGGTTGCGTTCTATTGTATCTGAATACAAGTGATGTTCCTCTCTCCGGAGTTGCGTTCTATTGTATCTGGAATACAAGTGATGTTCCTCTCTCTGGAGTTGCATTCTATTGTATCTGGAATAGAAGTGATGTTTCTCTCTCCAGAGTTGCATTCTGTTATATCTGGAACTTCTGTTATATCTGGAATAGAAGTGATGTTCCTCTCTCCGGAGTTGCATTCTATTATATCTGGAATAGAAGTGATGTTCCTCTCTCTGGAGTTGCATTCTATTATATCTGGAATAAAAGTGATGTTCCTCCTCTCCGGAGTTGCATTCTATTATATCTGGAATAGAAGTGATGTTCCTCTCTCCAGAGTTGCATTCTATTATATCTGGAATAGAAGGGATGTTCCTCTCTCCGGAGTTGCACTCTGTTATATCTGGAATACAAGTGATGTTCCTCTCTCCGGAGTTGCACTCTGTTATATCTGGAATACAAGTGATGTTGCTCTCTCCGGAGTTGCACTCTGTTATATCTGGAATAGAAGTAAAGTTCAACTGATGAGTGTTTGCAGCATGGTCAAACCTTCGGCGCATGTTGGCCTCCACCAGGTTGAAGTGAGCCATCAGACCACCGTACGGCTTGCCTGGAGTGCCCTCCACCATGTAGGCTGCATACTCTGGGTGCCATGCTGATCTGGTCTCTCTGCAACATGCCAATTACCATCAAACCACTCTTTATTTGCATACATGTTTGCAATGCAGGAGAAGACAGATGATGATCTTTCAGATGTAGGTAGGCATTACACTTTCATTTGCTTTTGTATCTGCAGGTAAATTTATACATTCAAATTGCGCAGACTGACAGATAAACAAATAGACAGAGATAGACAGACAGACAGACACAGACAGACAGACAGATAGATAAACAGATGTATAGATAGATAGATAGACAGACAGACAGATACATACTGATACATTTATTGCATTGCATGCATGGTGAAATTTAACAGAAAAAACAAGAAAAAAAAAAGAAATTTAGCGAAGAATTTTCTGTGGATCATTCTCAAAGTCAAGGCACAACAGAATAAGATTTTTTTGTTCCCGTTAAAATGAACAGCAAAACTGACTCTGAAGCAGAAGCATTCATTATGATAATAATCAAATGAAATATTCAACCTCTACTCAAATAGTCTCACAAGTGGACTGGTTTCCCTTGCTATTCAAAAAAAAGAAAAAAAAAAAAAAAAGTTTGGCAGCAATTAACTATTTCTTGCTAGGTGACAACAACCATTTCCATTTACCTTACAAACGACTGATCATGTGAGAGTAACAATGCACATTAGTGGTCTGTTCAAAATCTTAAGTTAGGCATTAACAAAATCATCCAAGCATTCAAATATTATTTTTCTCTAAAATGAATTGGCCAACACAAGGAGAAAAAGATTACCTGTGTGTGTATGTGTGTGTGTATACGTGTGTGTGTGTGTGTGTGTGTGTGTGTGTGTGTGTGTGTGTGTGTGTGTGTGTGTGTGTGTGTGTGTGTGTGTGTGTGTGTGTGTGTGTGTGTGTGTGTGTGGTGTGTGAAAACTTCTCTGTGTGTGTGTGTGTGTGTGTGTGTGTGTGTGTGTGTGTGGTATGGTGTGGTGTGGTGTGGTGTGGTGTGGTGTGGTGGTGTGTGTGTGGTGTGTGTGTGTGTGTGTGTGTGTGTGTGTGTGTGTGTGTGTGTGTGTGTGTGTGTGGTGTGTGTGTGTGTGTGTGTGTGTGTGTGTGTAGTGCGTGTGTGTGGCGTGTGAAAACTTATCTCTCTGTGTGTGTGTGTGTGTGTGTGTGTGTGTGTGTGTGTGTGTGTGTGTGTGTGTGTACGTGTGTGTGTGTGTGTGTGTGTGGTGTGGTGTGGTGTGGTGTGTGTGTGTGTGTGTGTGTGTGTGTGTGTGAGCATCTGTTCTTCCCTACATATTTCTGATGTTATTTCTTAATTTGTATTTCAAACCTTGGGCTCTTTTCTGCAATTTCACCAAGTTTCTTCAGAATCTCTTGGTTTCGAAGAGACAACAATGCGCGTCGATTTGCATGGTCAAACTTCACCACCTGGTATTCTACCTGTACAAACAAAATTACAGTAATTAAAGAAAGACATATTTATATACTGTAGTACACAAAATCATTGGTGATTCTGAAGTGCCCAAGCTGCTGTTCCAAAAAATTCAAATCATTTCATCACTGCTTATCTTTTTCTTACATTGCCTACCTTTAGCCTGAAAGCACAAGTTGCTCGAGGTGGTGAAGAGCTACCTAATGCCTTCTCCTTGATCCCTGATGATAATGTTACATGTATCTTCTTTTTTAGTTTCAGATGCTGCCTTGAGCATCACCTGTGCAAGACTAACCTGATGAAGACACTGACTTTCATAAAGGCATTAAATGCATTAGCTTCATTTTCCATGACAGGGCCTGTTAGACCCATAAACCGATCAACCTCTGTTCTGCAGTCTGTGGACATAAATCCTCGATATGTGCAGAGACAACCCTTTTCATTTTTCAATTTTACACAAAGAAGGCATATTATCCAATGCATGCGTAGAACAACATGTTGCAGAAGATTCTAATCTTCCAAAACATAGCTTCCTCTATATATATATATATAAAAAAAAAATAAATAAATAAAAAAAACCTTGACATACTGTATGACAGACTCAAAGGAGAAGATTTATGACTGCATACAATTGACACTGTGGCCACTTGAACTAACCACTCTGTGTACAGAGCACCACCACACACTGTGTTGAATGATTCAGATAAAAAAAAAAACTCAACAGGACTGAGAGATAAGCAGAGAGAGAGAGAGAGAGAGAGGAGGGATGTGTATATATCCAGGTTGCAAGGAGAGGCATAAAACTTAAAAGACCAGAGCTGAAAAATGTTGTTGTTGTTTTGTCTTGGAGGGAGGAAGCACCTGGAAAGGTTGAGTGGCATTTGTGTATGTGGGTGGGTAATTTGAACTCATTAGTTGAGGGTGGGGTGGGAAGGATCAGATTTATAAGGAAGTATGTAGTTTACATACATGCCTGTCTATCATTTTACGACTGCAACTAATACCTATAAATTTGCTTTTAAAACGTGTAATATTCAAACTATAATATGAATTTGTTCAATAAAGTTTTCAATCAAAGATGTGAAATAAAAACAAACAGCAAAATTAGCAGACGAAAAATGTTTAAACAGAAAACCAGAAGAACCTTAATAAGGTGGATAAGGCATGACCATATGTGTGTGAGTGGGGTGACGAGATAGAGGTGTCCACAAAGGATGGGATGGGAAGGCGCAGGACAATGTTCAAAACATCATGAGGGAAGGTGAAGGTATGCATCTGCATGCTTTCCTGTATAGATTGACTTTAGAGGGAAAAAAACCTACACATTTATTAAACACATAATAACTAAATCATAATTTCATTGAATGTTAAAAAAAAAAAACAGCACCAAAAACTGGTATTAAGACTAAAAAAATTTAAATCTAACAGCAGAAAAAAAAAAAAAACAGAAGCAAAACTGACATGTGCATTAAAATAAAATCATTCATAATGAAAAATAATCAAATGAATTATAAGTAACCCATTAAAAGTCTGATTGATGCATTTGCAAAAACAAAAAAACAAAACAAAAAAAACAACAAAAATGCATAGCATTCAAACTATGATAAAGAATTTATGCGGTAAGTACAAACTTCATTACTATTTCAGTACACATTTCCAGAGCACATTACAGTACACACACACACACACACACACACACACACACACTCTCTCTCTCTCTCTCTCTCTCTCTCTCTCTCTCTCTCTCTCTCACACACACACACACACACACACACACACACAGAAGCTGTTTGAATGTCCTTTGTGTGATCAACACTCTTACTCTTAGTCTTAGACAGAACAAGGCAGGAAGTGAAAGGTAGAAAGTCAAGATGTGGATATGAGAGTACAGGGTATGCATGATACATCGACAGGTGAGGGTGGGTGCAATAACGGGTATATTGCCCAATTAACTGGACGGGAATATACCACGCCC
>JADBJO010009991.1:30000-77368 GCA_016801955.1 Conus betulinus
CGATCCCCCCGGCTAAAAAATGCTACAAATTCTCCAAGGCAGACTGGCCCTCCCTCTGGACAGACTGCGACGCTATCGCTTCAAGCGTGAAGCAACAGGCAGACTCGGGCTCCAGTATAGAAGACCTCTGGACATCCTTCAAATCCGTACTGCTCTCTGCCATTGACACAAACATTCCCCACGCGATGAAAACAAGACGCTCCGATCTCCCATGGATAAATACATCCTGAAGCGCCTGCTGCGTAAGAAGAAACGTCTCCTAGCCCGTGCACGCTTGTAGGCTACTGGTCGGCCTACAAGTTCCACCTAAAGGAATGCAGACGTCAGATGCGCAAGGGAGAGAGAGACCACATCAACACTACCATTGAAGAAGGACTTCAGACCAGTAACAGCAAACCCTTTGGGCAGTATATTAAAGCAAGAAAACAAGACAGCACTGGTGTAGAACAGTATACAAGACATCCCCCAAATCCACATCAGCCCTGAAGGAGTCCACAAACTCTTGAGAGACCTCAACCCACACAAAGCCCCTGGCCCTGACAAAATCCTCGACCTCGTCCTCAAAGAATACGCGCCCCAACCTCGCCCCCGCCCTGACTACCCTCTACCAGTGCTCCCTTGACACAGGACCTCCCATCAGACTGGCGTAACGCAAACATCGCCTGCGTCTACAAGAAGGGAGACAAACATGCAGCCGAAAACTACCGACCCATCTCACTCACCTCTGTCACATGCAAGCTACTCGAGCATATCATCTGCCGGCACATCCTGACGCACTTGGAGAAACACAGCATCCTCACCAACCTGAACCATGGCTTTCACAGCGGATACTCCTGCGCCACTCAGTACTTTTAACCAGCCACGAACTTGTGCAATCCTTCGACCGCCAGCGCCAAATCGACTTGGCGATCCTAGACTTCTCGAAGGGCTTTTATACTGTACCCCCCCACAAGCGTCTCCTCCACAACTTGATGGCTTACGGTATCGGAGGCAGCCACCACACCTGGATCACAAGCTTTTTGACACATAGGAAGATGGCTGTAGTGATAGAGGGCGACTCATCGGACGAGACAGCTGTGGACCGGAGTCCCCAGGGAACATGTCTCGGCCCGCTCCTCTTCCTGTGCCACATCAACGACCTGCCCGACACCGTCAAGTCACAGGTCCCTTTGTTTGCCAATGAATGCCTATTGTACCGCGAGATAAACACTTTTCAAGACCACTTACAACTTCAGAACGACCTCCGCCAACTTGAAACCTGAGCCTCCGACTGCAGCATGAAATTCAACCCAAAGAAATGCTATATCCTCAGCATCCAACAGTCCTCCAACTACATCTACTCCCTCTGTGATACCCCCCCCCAACACGTTACCCCCAACCCGTACCTCGGCATCCTTGTCTCCAACGACCTGAAATGGGACACCCACATAGCCGGCATCTCAAGGAAAGCAAGCAGCACCCTAGGCTTCCTCCGCAGAAACTTACGCTTCTTTCCCCAGCTGCAAGAAAAACGCATACCTAGCCTTCACCCGCCCACTCCTAGAGTACGGATGCACCATCTGGTCCCCATACTGCAGCAAGATATCAACCAGCTGGAAAAAAAAAAAAAAATCCAACGCCTCTCAGCCAGATTCATTACTGGTGAGTACTCCACCAGATCCCCGGGCGCCATCACCAACATGCTATAACATGCTGCAGCTGCCAACGCAGAAGTGACCTACGTCTCACATTCCTGTACAGGGTGGTTGAGGGGTTGGTGCCAGCCATAGGCCTACCGCCTGCTGACTTCCTGACTCCACACAAAGCGGGACATCGCGTCAAACCGCGCGATTATAATGAATTTAATACAACAAGTGCCATTTCCAAGCACATCAGGAATAATTCAAGATCCCTCCAAGTCAACAAAGCTCAGACTGAGCAGTTCAGAAACTCCTTTATATAAACACTGTTCGTGACTGGAACCACCTGGACGAGGCGACGGTGACAAACAACAGTCGCACGGCTGTCAGCGCGCCACCCGTGCTAGGCTGCGCACTCCTCCCACCGTTGCGTTCATGTCATAAGTGGCAACAGCAACGTACTCTACAGATCCAGATCCAGACTGAGCGGCGTGATCGAGAGTCTCTATGAAGCAATGCAAGAAAAAGAGGATGTGAGAGAGACAGACATCGAGACAGTGGGAGAAGCAAATGGAGAGAGAGGGACGGAAGCATTGTGCACCTGCATGCAATGTGTGTGTGTGTGTGTGAGAGAGAGAGAGAGAGAGAGAGAGAGAGAGAGAGAGAGAGAGAGAGAGAGAGAGAGAGAGAGGACAAGGCAAGACAAAAATGTTTATTCGTAAAAAACCTTGGCCCTTAGAAAGGGGATACATGTACAATAACGTTGCATAATCCATTACCAAAAATAGTCTTGCACAACACATTACCAGTCGGGAAGGTTAACAAAGATACTACAGAACTTCTTCGTTTAAAATCCTCTGTACAAATACGGTGCCAGCTTTTTCACTGTTTTATCATTTGTCGACGTCATTAACAAAATCAATTTGAAGAATGAAGGATGTCTAAAGTATTTAGCTGAAATACACTGTTGTCTAAGATCACTTAATTCAGGACAGTAAAGGACAAAATTAACTTCATTTTCTTGTGATTCCTTACAAATTGGACAAGTACTTACACGATCGTTTAAATTGCTATAACGCTGAGAATGAACAAAGACATCCGACATACCAAATCTGAACTTGGTCATGATATATTTTAAATGTCTGTCAATCCATGATCAAATATTTCGGTACACAATGCATAGAATTTAACATTTTGTAAATATCAAATCTACTGCTACCTTCAACATGTGAGTTCCATCTTTGCCAACTGCAATCGATAAGTGTTTGCCGAAAATCACGAATAAAAGCATTTGTATCACCGACACCCTGATTCTCCCATACAAAACCAAAGCCGTATTCATACAGCTTCAGCCTTACATTCGTAATCCAGTTTTTCTTACCTCTGGCATCCAAATCTACGACGTATGGTATAGGCTTTATAAGGCAATCTGTGTGGTTCCATTTGTGTTGTGCTTATCCAGAAACGAATACATTTAACATTGAAATTAAATAAATAGGAAGTCTATTAGTCCCTCTTTGGTATATGGAGAGAGAGAGAGAGAGAGAGAGGTGAAAACCAACTATTTCATTGATGACGACCGGGTAGAAGGAGGGGGGTGGGAACGGACTTCAGTGTAACTTGAAATTGACGTACGTGTGTTACATGAGCTCATGCTAACACACCGGTCGATGTTCGTATGCAGTAAACAATGATTTAGAACGATGAACAATAAACAATGATTTTGAATGATGAACAATGATTCATTCTCGTTCAGTGCTTCGAGTCAAAGAGAAACACATGAATCATAACAATCATGAGATGGTGGGTCATGGAGAGAACTCTGGAAGCAAAATTAGCCTACATGCACGAATCAAAGAGTATCAAATCCGCATAGCCTGTCTGCGTACAAAATAGGGCTGACTAGATTTGCACTGCTAAAAGAGAAAAGAAGAAGAATTTCTTTTTTTTTTTCTAATTTGAATAAAGTAAGCGAGCATCGGGTTCAAAACGGGGGGCAAAGGAAGCTCCGTTTATCTGTCATTACTTCCAGTCAAAGGGCACTAAAGGTAGTTAGCAACAACAGAGAGAGAGAGAGGGGGGGGGGGGGGGGGGGGGGTAAGTAAGAAGGAACAATGTTAATGTATAGGCTACATTACACACATGAAGCATGCAGTATGTGGAGGCGATTTATGTATGGCAAAACCGGCTGAACGGGTCCGAGCGGTTCTCATGCGGTTTCATGCAAGAGAGACGGACGCTTGACAGACGGAGGAGGAGATCGACCGACTCGAGTGGAACGGTTGCTACTCGTTTCGGCCTCCCGACTACCTCGTGATACGGTCTGACGCGTTTTGTATCGGGCAGGTTTGTGCTGCAAAGCCTGGAATATGTCTGGAATTTAGGCCTACTTCCCTGCGGGCACTGGCTAGTTTTCCCGAAAAACTGAGCACAAGCCGGGTGCTGTACTAGAGATAGTGGCTGTTGTGTTACTTAATGCAAAAAAAAAAAAAAAAAAAAAAAAAAAAAAACTCATCTTTAGTGGCTGTTACCCAATGCAAAGATAAAACAAAACTGACCTTTAGTGGCTGTTACTAATGCAAAGATAAAACAAAACTGATCTTTCAAGTGTGGCAGACCAAGCTATTAACAAAAACAAGAAAAAAAAAGGAAAGAAAGAAAAGAACAAAAAAAAAAAATCCTATTGCCTTTGCCAACTTTTCATGCACATTTCCTGATATCGCTGCCCTGTCTGAATTCTTCGCCTTCAACGACCACCTGAAATGAAGCAAGCTAGTGCGGCCTGAATGTGTGCCACTGGCACTGCCACTCTGAATTACACATGCTGACCTCGTTGCTGCATTCCATATCTACTTTCACGGGTCAGTCCGTGGCCTTGGGGGCCACGCTCAGTCTCACGGTCAGGACTGTGTCCGCGCTCCCTATTTTACCAAGTGCAAAAGGTCAACGTGGTCGTAACCGGTTCTTATACTTCAACGGTCCCAACCGTTTGGGATATACGTTACTTTTAAGAGTGAATCGCCTCTCTGAAAGACTACAGTTTACAATGCTCGGAGGCAACTGACAACACCAAAAGCAGTAATGCAAATGCATGTCGCAAAAGCATTGTCCTCCTTCTTTGTGAGTGCTACTGTACAGTTATTATAATGAGAGAGAGAGAGAGAGAGAGAGAGAGAGAGAGAGAGAGAGATCAACAAATCATAAATCATATTCAAATAAAATAAGTCGGGGTGTAATTATATGTATTCATACACATGTAATGCACAACAGCTCAGGATAGGAAGTGGATGGTATGAAAAAGTTGATTCACATAAACATGATTAATTATTGTTATAAGGGGAAGTATACACTGGGATCGAGATCTCAATAGATACTGTAATGTCCGTTCGTACATATATAGTCGCATTTTCACAAGACAGAGATTGCTTCGTGTTGATCAACAGTTCGTACATATACAGTCGCATTTTCACAAGACAGAGATTGCATCGTGTTGATCAACAGGGCAAAGCAAATGCAGGAAACAAGAGTCTTTGTTTGACAAACTTAAAAAATTGGATATTTTCTCCTGCTGCTTTTTGCCATTAGTAGGTATATATATATATATATATATATATATAGAGAGAGAGAGAGAGAGAGAGAGAGAGAGAGAGAGAGAGAGAGAGAGAGAGAGAGATAACAATCAGATCGTGATCATAGTACCGACATAAAAACTGATCATGATACTTTGTAATTCTGGACATTCCGGCCATGACAAAGTGATATTCATCGCGTATGTGATTTGTGCTATAGAGTGCGCATAATCTATCAAAATGTGGGTACATTGGTATGTCTCCATTTTTTTATAGGTAATTTGTTATTGCTGGTTCTGAGTTTAACACTGGCAGGCTGTAAACACAATAGTAAAAACCTAAATATTGTTCAAAGCAAATGCAACTTTTGTACGGAATACAGTTGTTGGTTTGCATGCAGTCGCGTCAGTTTTCTGTCCATTTCCGTGGAAAACTATCTTTCAGTCTCTATCTAAGGCCGTTTTCCAGTCAGTCTCGAGTAGGGCCGTTTTCCAGTCAGTCTCTGAGTAGGGCCGTTTTCCAGTTAGTCTCTGAGTAGAGCCGTTTTCCAGCCAAGCTATGGTGACAGCCTGAGGATATTGCTACTCGAATGATAACCCATTTTCATCTCAAAACTGTTTTACTTTGATTAACCACCCACGCCTATGTATTTGGAAGTTTAGACTTTCAGTTAATGTATATAACATAGCAAGACGATTAGTTTACCTATGCTTGTGATGACAATTTGTGCCAGAATGTGTATTTATGTGTGTTCATACAATGGAAAGTGTCCTGTTTCGCCATATCCAAATCAATTGGCGTACATTTTTTTCAGTCTCAGAATATGATTACAGTATTCTAAACGTAGAGATTCAGTTACACCGACACACGTTTTACGGTTACTTGGCCGACTTCGCTGCCGCGTGTTGTTATGGGCCTGACGAGTGAGTTGTGCAGACCGAACTGGCAAGATATAATTATTGGGAGTTCGAATCGGCTGCTTCGACGTAGCAGAACCATCGCTACTCGTCAGCCCTAATCTTTTCATTACTTGATCGCTAAATAAAAATTTCCTTGAAAATTAAACTTAATCCCAAGGTATTTGAAGCAAATACCATGTTCTAGAGTATTTCCGTGCAGTGCGAAACGGTAACGGTATTTTTGTAGTTGTTGTTCTTCTATATTTGTTTTGTTTTGTTTTGTTTATCAGGGGGAAACAACCCGTTATCTTTGTTTTCGAACAAACAATGCTCACTTTCCGTTTAATACAAACATGATTTAGTTCATAAAGTAGCTTGTGAGGATTATCTTTTGAAGTTGCAAATACCAGTGTCATCAGCAAATACAAGCAATGTAAGTTTAAGATAATCGGATATGTTGTCATCAAAGTCAAATACAATCAACATAAGTTTAAGATAATCGGATATTTTGTCATCAAAGTCAAATACAATCAACATAAGTTTAAGATAATCGGATATTTTGTCATCAAAGTCAAATACAATCAACATAAGTTAAGATAATCAGATATTTCAGTGTCATCAGCAAATACAATCAACGTAAGTTTAAGATAATAAGATATTTTGTCAAGAAAGTCTAGTCCCATGTCCACTGGGGAGTAAATTTCTTTCTTCCTCTTGGGTTTTTTTTTTTTCTTTTTTTTTGTCTTCAAAAAAGTTTTTAGATTGTTTACACACAAGGCAAACACAAGGGGAGGGGGGGGGGGGGGGGGGGGGGGGGGGGGGGGGGGGGGGGCATAGGTTTTATCCTTGGTGACACCATGGTAAATGGCAAAAATGAGTCGTACACTATGGTGTAGCGCATTGAACAATTCCTCGACACAGATTTCTGATATGAGTTTAATTCACAATCCAGCATGCTATACTCTATCAAAGACTTTTTCATAATCTACGATAGCACAAAAGAATTTATTTTTGCTATGTTTCATAATAGCATTTATTTAGTGCAAAAATATTATCAATAGTTGAATGACTGGGTCGGAGAGGATATGTAGGGGATTGGAGAGTGTTACTAAAGATTTTTTTTCTTGCCAGTTCTGATCTGTCAAATTCTTCTGTTATGGTCTGTCAACTACTTGTTGGTGTTGTTTGATGGTCACCCGTGCTGGTTTTGGATAACTGTTCAGTTTCTTGAGACAGGACGCTGTTGCTGCTTGTTTCTGTTTTTCATTTACGATGAACCAGTAGCTTTGGAAGTCTCGCAGCTTCGTTTTTCAAGTCTTTGACTAAAGTCTTTCTGTATTGTTTTGTTTTGTTTTCAGTTTTTGTCGTGGCATATTCCGATTAGTCACCGTTTTCATTTCCTGTTCAAGGTCCTTATTATTCTTGCTATTTAAGCATACAGTTCCGAGTTTATTGTGTTTCATTCTTGTTGTTCAAGGATGCATTTCTGTGTTCGTTGTATCTTACCCTTACTTGTTTACACCTTTGTCCAAACCAAGCTTTCTTGTTTTCTGATCTGAGTTTTGAAATTACTATAAGTTTTAATGTTTGTGATTTGATCACGCCACACATTTGTTACAGGTGTTAAAGATAAGTTTTTATTGTCTTATACATGTCATACACATCACAATCAGGCATTTCATTCAGCAATAACATATCATCATAACTGACATCAAAACTACCATCAACCACACTTTCTTTGTGCCAAAGAATTCTACATTGCCTTTGTTGTAAATGGACTTTGTGGTGGCATTTGTATTTTGTTCACTAACTTGGAACTCACTCGCCGTAACAAAGGTTGCGTGGAACAGGGTAGTGGAGATCAGAAATTGTTGTGTCAAAATAATGCTCTCTGAAATCGTAGACTTTTATCATCAGTTCAGTATCAACTATTGCATAGTCAGGGATACTTTTTTCTTCATCTTTAATCTTATCATTTGTAATTTTTTTTTTCCATGCATCATAACCAGTTGCCAAATTTTTCAGTTGGGTGATTGTCTTCTAATATTCTGATGAATGGAACATCTGCACGCTTTGTAGGCTAATACTCATAATAATGGGGACAATTTCTATAGCGCCCATTCAAAAAAACAACGCAGGCACAGGGCGCTTTACAAGTCTTAACAAATCACACACACACACACACACACACACACACACACACACACACACACACACACACAGAGAGAGAGAGAGAGAGAGAGAGAGAGAGAGAGAGAACGTTGTCTGGAGTCTGTTTACTGAACGTGTCTGGTGTCTGTTTGCTCAGTGTAAACATTGTCTGTGTGACAGAACACTTGACAGCTCCACCCGATCGGTCTCTTGTACAAACACAAACGCCATTCTTCCTCTTTTCTCTGTCCCATCTGTCACACAAAAGGCAGCAGAGATTTCAAATCTATGCCAACTCCCCCCCCCCCCCCCCCCCTCTCTCTCTCTCTCTCTCTCTCTCTCTCTCTCTCTCTCTCTCTCTCTCTCTCTCCTCTCTCTCTCTCTCTCTCTCTCTCTCTCTCTCTCTTAAGCTGCTGACACACGAGCCTTTTCGTCTGTACAGTTGAGACGAAATTAGAACGGCATGGGCGGCCCAGCTTAACGCCGTATGTTACAAGTTTACGTCACTCGTGTAGATGTCACCACCTTCCTCTCTCTCTCTCTCTCTCTCTCTCTCTCTCTCCTTCGCGATTGCACTACAGAGAACCCTCTCCCTCTCTCGCTCACCTCCTCCTATCCATATCCACCGTCCGCCTGCGGACGCATCGGACAGCTTGGTCGGTGATAACATTGTGTTCTTCTTTTTCCGTAAAGTCTCCACAATCAACAGGCTGATTATGAGGAGACCGTAAAACGGGCAATCTGCTTAAAAAAAAAAAAAAAAAAAAAAAAACTGTTCTGCTTCGTATTTCTATAGCACGAGATTACTCGCATTCATACCACAAAGTGACACTCACTACCTTTATCTTACCTACTCACTAGCCCACGCAAGGAAGAAAGGTGGCAGAGTGGTTAAGACGTTCGCCTGCCAGTCCAATGGGTGAGAAGTGCGTGGGTTCGAGTCCTGCCTTTCTCGCCCTTTCTTCCCCAGTTTGAATGACAAATTGAACTGAACGTCAAGTCCATCGGATGGGGACTATAAGCAAGTCGGACCCGTGTGCCTTCCTGGCCCCCTGCACACGTTAAAGAACCCACGGCAGTTGAAAATCGAAAAGAGCAGGGGGTTCCCCACTGTCCTGGCAAAATTGATGTAAATTGAAGACGTCGCCTGGTATTTCTTACCAAGCCACAAAAATTGTCACTTACTGTTATCGTGTGCCATCGTGTGCCGGTTGGAAATGGAGGACGCATTTAAAACATCGTATGCATCATATGTGAGAAACTGGAGGAATAAATGAGATAAATGAAAATGAGTGACTCATATTTGAATGGTACGGAAAACGACTGAATGAGCGCCTGTAGGCTGCTCTTCGGCCGGCTCTACCTGAGTAGGCAGCCCATTGACTGAGGTAGTGTGTTTATTGTAAAGCGCTTAGAGCTTGGTCTGTGACCGAGGATAGCCGCTATATATACCCAATATAATAACATGCAAAAAAAAAGGTAAAGTTAAGTGTGGAGCTGCCAGCAGGCTACCACAGTCATTCATCCATTACTGTGGACTAGCTGATCCCAGGTTGCAGCAGCAACTCAGGCCCGCAACATCCTTCCACTCATCCATTCACACAACGAGACAGATGTACGAAGAAGTCTACTGAAGATGCCTGTTGACCTGTGACACAAATGTGTCAGGGGTTTTTTTTGGCATCAACAGTTTCCTGGGGGAGGGAGTTCCAGTCCACAATTGTCCTTTGGGAGGAATGACTGAGCCGGTAGTTGGTATCTGCAGCTATCTGTGTGAACTGCTGATTGTGACTTCAACACTCTCTCTTCTTGGGAGGTTGGAGCTGTCATTTCAATCTTGGGCAGCTGATTCCATAGAACATGGAGAGCCTTGCTTTTTTCCTTCTGTCCTAGAGTGTGTCCAGCATGGTGGTAACACTGGCAGTACATTGATAACGGTTCAGCACAAAGCGGGCTGCCCTACTCTGAATGTTTTCAATCTTCACCTTGTGCTGTTTCTCATAGGGGTTCCAGACGGATGCTGAATATTCCAACAGAGACCTAACAAACGTTTATAGGCTTTAGCCTTTATGCTAGGGGAGCTGATTTTCAAGTTGCGTCTGAGAAACCCCAGGACCTGGATGGCTTTGGTCCAGATGAAACTGATATGATCGCAAAGAATCTGCTGTTTGTAGTCAGATTATCAGGCAGGTTGTTGATATAGGCCAGAAATAAGAATGGTCCCAGCACTGACCCCTGTGGCACACTGGATCTGACTGGTATAAACGATGAACACGACCCATTCACAAACCATTGCCTGTCGTCTGTTCTGCAGGGAACTCACTATCCACCTGATGGTATGACCTTGGACACAGTATGCATGCAGCTTATGAAGGAGAAGGCTAGGTTTGACTTTGTCAAATGCCTTAGCAAAGTCCATTATAAGGATATCGACTTGTCCTCCTCCCACCATGTGTCCAACAATTTCGTCAACAAATTCGAGGAGCTGTGTTTCACATGAGCGACCCTTTCTGAAGCCATGCTGGCAGTCGCTGAGGATCCTCCGGGGAATCCTGGTGTTCCATTATGGCACTTGATACCACATGTTCTATGACTTTGCATATGATGCATGTGAGGGAGACTGGCCTGTAGTTAGCAGGGGTCTTCTCCCATTTTGAAGATAGGCGGGACATATGCATTGCTCCAGTCTGCTGTAATAACGCCGCTGGACACGGAGGACTGGAACAATATGGTAAGTGATGGGGCGACCTCTTCTGCAATCTCGCGGAGGACTCTGGGTCCAATTCCTTCAGGTCCGCTGGCTTTATTCTGGTCTAGTCTTCTCAGCACCTTGAGGACTCCATCAGTAGTAATGACAATGTCGTCCATGGGTGGATAATTGGCGCCGTTCATTCCGGTTTTCTGCTTGAACTCTTCAGACGAATAGTCCTTTCCCTCGCTGAACACAGACTGAAACTGTTGATTTAGTATTTCAGCTTGAGTTTTCAGGTCTGAGAAGAGCCGTCCATCTATGTTGAGGGGTGCAACACCAGTGTTGGATGTTCTTAGGTGCTTTATGAAGCTCCAGAACTTTTTGTTCTTAGTTGCTTGCGGTCATTGCTCCTCCTCTTCTAAAGTATCATTAAGGTAGCTCCAGCACTTCTGTTGCAATTGTCATTGAGCGATTCGCTGAGAGATTCCTTGCTTCTTCTTTGTCCTGCTGCCTGCCAGACTTCTTCTTGTAAGCCCTGTCGCGCCTGTTCATGAGTTTTACGCAACTCTCGACTAATCAACGGCTGATGGGGCTTAGAACAAACAGTCTTCTGGGGGATAAACGTCTTGATGGCCTTTTGCAGGGTGTCCTTAAAGAGATTCTAAAGCTCCTCTGTCGAAGCTGTGTCTTTTTTCTCTCTCGAACTTCATCATGGAGGTCTTGCATTGTGCTTTTGATGTTTTCCCAGTCTGCTTTCACATATAGCGGAATTTTGCGTTGTTGTTGACTCTTTAACGTCTGCGCCTGGATGTTGAACTCACAATAAACCATAATTATCATTGTCTGAGAGCCCCTGCAATACCTTGACTCTTGGTATTAATTGTGGGTGATTCGTCACAATTAGGTCTAGTGTGTTTGCTCCTCTAGTAGGTTACATGACCACTTGTTCGAGGCTGCTGTCATAGAGCGTCTCCATGAAGTTTCTGTGAAGAATAGAGTACTGTGGTTTGGGTTTCAGTGTCCTGGTGGACCAGTCCCAGCTGGGAAAGTTAAAGTCACCGTCGATGAGGAAGTGGTCATTTTGAAGCCCTGTGGCTCTGTTGTTGGAAACTTCAAAACTTTTCTTGGCTGACTTTATCCCGTCATCTGGTCAATAATAGGCGCACACATAAAGTGAACGACGACCAGTAACTTTGACCTTGACCCAGATGATTTCACAATCCATGGATAGCTCTTGCACTTTTCATGGTTGATGTTTGTTCAGACAGCTACTAGTACTCCCCCTCCCGACCTGTCACAGTCCTTACTGTAAGCTTTGTATAGTCTCTCGTCTAGAAACTCCACACTCTTGACATCCTTCTCGACAATAGTTTCTGTCATAATGATAATATCTGATTTCAAGTGCTGGATGACATCCTCTAACTCTACTTTTTTGTCTGGTGCAGATCTTATGTTCATGTTTAGTTTCCTGAGTGGCCTATGTTTCCATTTATTTTGCTGACCAGCTCTCTTGGGGGGTGGATATGTGTTGGGTTGCCATTCTCTCTCTGTTGGAGTGGGACACGAGTTTTGGAGCCATCTGTCTGAGAATGTGAAAAGTGGTCCATCATCTGTGGCATGATCTCCTTGTAGTGGCCAATACATAGTATGGATGTTAGGGTTGCCACATAAAGCACAGAACCATGGCACATCTAGCTGGCTATCGTTTAATATATCAAGGTTTGGGTGTAGATGCTCTGACAGTTGGCATGGTACCACTGTCTGCATGTTTCACAAGCTACACCTTTCTGTCCCCATTTCACGCTAATGCTGCAATCACCACAAGGGCACCTAGAGTCATCAGAGTGAGCTGAGGGCTGTTGACTGTGTTGCTGGTTTTCGCTGGTTTAGTTTCTAGAGCATGTGGAACAAGTCCAAGGTAGGTTTAGGTCAGGGTCAGACAACTGTTTATACTCAAAAGAAGTAATACATTGGCATCTGGAATGAAACTATTTATCACATGTGTCACGGGCTATTCCTTCTTTACCATACAAGACATCAATGTTACAAGTGCCACATGGGGCAGGATCATTTCGTCTGTCTGGGGAAGGTTGCTGGACAATGTTGTTTTGACAATTGCTGGGACCAGGGTTTGGTTCTGGGGCATAAAAGTTACTAAGGAGGACAAATGCAAGGCAGAGGAGCACCAGTCTCTGACGATAAGTGGAGCGGGTGATGCTCCTATGATTGAGAAGGGCTGCTGCTTCGATGAACAAAGCGAAAGTGTCCCACTTGTACGCATGATCTTCTTGTTGTGGAAGTTGATCAAGTTCAAATTTACATCAGTTTCAGGTCTAATGGCTTTGGTGACAAGTGCCTTGTGTAAACATACGAAAGTCACAAGCAGCAGGATTGAGAATTTAAAGAGAACATACCTGGTTTGGCAATCAGTGATAAATCACAAAGTGGAAGTAGCGTTTCTTCTCTTCATAACAAAGCTCAGATGGAAGCTCACAATATGCACACAGAAAACCTCATAAACTACACTAACAAATAAATACTAAAGCCCAACCCCATAAATTTATTAGCAAATATGATGACTGCTCCATTCTACCTACAACTTTAGGTACTTTACTGGCTAGAAGCTAATAGATTTCACAAAAACATCGGAGTTAATCACCGAAACACATTCACTCGCACATACGCAGATCCCCCTGTTTACTCGTGCTTTGCTCATTAGCATTCGTTTTAAAGACTTATGCATAAATTATCGGTCGTTGATCTCAGATCAAGATCCCCAAGTTTGCAACTGGCCAAATGGCAGACAAGTCTCCTCCCTCTCCTTGCCCTGAGTGACAGCCTGTCTCACAGGAACAATCTGGAAATACTCAGTTTAGCGTTTAAAATAGCAGACACATAGGGTCGCAACTTCACTGTTCGTCAAACCAGCTGTAGTTGAAGCACGAAAACATAGGGGTGAACCAGAGATGGTGAACGCTTATCTTGCTCTACTCTATCTCCAAGTCTAAGTTTCGCTATTATCCCACAAAATGTAAGTTGAAACTATGTTTTACATTTCGAATCTGTGCATTGATTTTTATGTATGCCATGTGGTTTAGCAGTATAACTTTGTGACAATACTTAGTGACATTTAACAAAATGATGAATGATTATTCTGTGTTGTAGTTTGCTTGCCACTATGTGGTATAAGCTCTCACCATGTGGTTATGATTCTTTGTGAACAATCTGACTACTATTCTTTGTGTTCAACCTGACTTTCGCCAGCATGCAATTCTATCTGTTAAGATGATAATTGAATGATAAAGTTAGATCAGAAAAACAGCATGCCTGTACTAGGTGAAAACTGCTTAGCTGATTGATTAATACCAGTGATTGTTGGAATGTTTTGTAATGTATGACTTTAAGTCTGCACCACATGTGTACTTGGGCTAAGTATATTCCAAGTTAATGTGATTTAATTCATAAGAAACATTGAAGGGTTATTTGACTGAAACTGTCAGTATTGTATTACAGTCTCCTACCCTTTTGTAAGCTAAACTCAGTCTTTAAACAAAAGTGGAGATTGATAGTTATAGTAGAAACTCTACAATAGAGCAAACATTTGCTGGTTGAGTTCTCACACCACTTCAGAAAGATAAGAGGGTAAACTAGTGAACTCGACATGCCAGCCACTCAGCTGCTTAACTACAGACGAAGTTGTCTTTATCGCAGACCTGGGACCGTGGTTATGCTACAAACTGTGGCTAAACCATACACCATGGCTATGCCAGAAACCGGGGTTACACCAGACGTCATGGCTACACCTTAAACTGGGGTTATGCTACAACCACTGGGCAAGACAGGTTGTGAGACACACCACAGCCCAGCCATACAGCAAAATGTCTACACAGAGGGATCAGTCACCAGCCACCGGAGAGATCAACTATCCTCTCGGACTTAAGCTGAGTGAACATAATCCAAGTGGACTTCAACCCAATTAAGATCAGTTCATTCAGAACTTACCCTCACTTTATGATGAAACAGTGAGAACATGTCTATGATTACCACTTTGGCTACTGCACTGGGTGTATGCAAGCAAAGTGGGTGTTATAAGAATATACATTCAGAGTAACATTGACATGTCCAACTTAAGCTACTGCACTGAATGTAAGTAAAATAGGAGTGAGGAACGGCACTTAATTTTTGTGGTTCAATGAGAACTAAAACTCAGCCTATAGTTCAGACATGTATATACTTATCCATGTGTAAGCAAGTAAAGTTCACGTGTAAAATTACACTTAACTTGTGTCACTTCTTTGTTGTTCAATCAGTTTTGAATGTTTGAACTTCTCTCTTTAATTCTGTCTCTCAGAGCTACAAGTACTTTTAAGAGTACAGGCCTAAGGAAAGTTATCTCAGAAGCCACTATTGAGTTAACAGTACCCAGAATAAATACAAATTTCTATCGATGACTAGTACCGGAAAATTGCTCCATCCACCAGACTAGTAAGAGAGAGGGTGGAGGTGAAATGTTAATATAATTCTCATGGAGAAATTTTTCCCAATCCTCCCCTCGAGTACCCACCTACCACTCCCAGCTCACGTCACAGTCTGGTGTCTGTTTATTCAGTGTAAACATTGTCTTGTGTTTGCTTATTCAGTGTAAACATTGTCTTGTGTCTGTCAGTGTTAACATTGTATGGTGTCTGCTTACTCAGTGTAAACATTGTCTTGTGTCTGTCAGTGTTAACATTGTCTGGTGTCTATTCACTCAGTCTAAACATTGTGTCTGGTGTCTATTTACTCAGTAAAAACATTGTCTGGGTGTATGTTTACTGAGCATTGTATGGTGTCTGCTTACTCAGTGTAAACATTGTCTTGTGTCTGTCAGTGTTAACATTGTCTGGTGTCTATTCATTCAGTCTAAACATTGTCTGGTGTCTATTTACTCAGTGTACATATTGTTTGGTGTCTTTTTACTCGGTATAAACATTGTCTGGTGTCTGTCAGTGTAAACATTGTATGGTGTTTGTCTACTCAGTCTAAACATTGTCTGGTGTCCATTTACTCAGTGAACATTTCTGGTGTGTTTACTGAACATTGTCTGTTGTCTGTTTACACAGTGTAAACATTGTCTGGTGTCTGTTTACTCAGTGTAAACATTGTCGGGGTGTCTGTTTACTTAATATAAACATTTTCTGGTGTCTGTCGGTGTAAACATTGTCCGGTGTCTATTTACTCAGTATAAATATTTTCTGGTGTCTGTCAGTGTAAACATTGTCTGGTGTCTGTTCACTCAGTCTAAACATTGTCTGGTGTCTGTTTACTCGATGAACATTGTATGGTGTCTGTTTACTCAGTAGCAATGTCTTGGCATTTGTGTACTCAAGTAAACAATGTCTGGTGTCTGTTTACTGAGTGAATAATTTCTGGTGTAGTTTACTGAGTGGTGAACATTTTTCTGGTGTCTGTTTACCCAGTAAGCAATGTCTGGTGTAGTTTACACAGTGAACATTGTCTGGTGTCTGTTTACTCTGGGAACATTGTCTGGTGTGTTTTTATTCAACATTGTCTGGTGTTTGTTTACTCTGTGAACATTGTCTTGTGTCTGTTACTCAACGAACATTGTCTGGTGTGTGTTTGCTCAGTGAACATTGTCTGGCGTTGTCCACTCAACATTGTCTGGTGTGTGTTTACTCAGTGAACATTGTCTGGTGTCTGTCTATCAAACGCCACACCTATTGTCTGGTGTGTGTTTACTGAACAATGTCTGGTGTCTTTTCACTCAATGAACAATGCCTGGTGTCTGCACACTCAATGAACATTGTCCCGGTGTCTGTTTACTGTGTGCAGATTGTCTGATTATTAAACATTGTCTGGGTGTCTCTTTACTGAACACTTGGTTGTCTTTCCTGAGCACTTTCTGGTGTCTTTTTGCTGAATATTGTCTTGGTTAGTGTTTGATAAATATCGTCTGGTGTCAGGTTGATGAACATTGTTCAGGTGTCCGTTCAGTGAGCATTCTCTGATGTTTGTTTATTGAACATTGTCTGGATATCTGTTCACTACACATCGACTGATTTCTGCATACTAAATATTGACTGGTGCCTATTTAAACATAAACATTGACTGGTGTCTGCTACTAAACATTGACTAGTGTCTGCTTACTAAATATTGACCGGTGTCTCTTTACTAAACATTGACCGGTGTCTCTTTACTAAACATTGACTGGTGTCTCTTTACTAAACATTGACTGGTGTCTCTTTACTAAACATTGACTGGTGTCTTTACTAAACATTGACTGGTGTCTGTTTACTAAACATTGACCGGTGTCTGTTTACTAAACATTGACTGGTGTGTATTTACTAAATATTGGCCGGTGTCTGTTTACTAAACATTGACCCAGTGTTTATTTACTAAACATTGACTGGTGTGTATTTACTAATACATTGGCCGGTGTCTGTTTTACTAAACATTGACCAGTGTCTATTTACTAAACATTGACTGGTGTGTATTTACCAAACATTGACCAGTGTCTGTTTACTAAACATTGACTGGTGTCTGTTTAATAAACATTGACCGGTGTCTGTTTACTAAACATTGAGCTCTGTCTAGTTACTAAACATTGACCCATGTCTGTTTACTTAACATTGAACGGTGTCTGTTTACTAAACATTGACCAGTGTCTGTTTACTAAACATTGACTGGTGTCTATTTACTAAACATTGACCAGTGTCTATTTACTAAACATTGACTGGTGTCTGTTATTAAACATTGACCAGTGTCTGTTTACTAAACATTGACCAGTGTCTGTTTACTAAACATTGACTGGTGTCTATTTACTAAACATTGACCAGTGTCTGTTTACTAAACATTGACTGGTGTCTATTTATTAAACATTGACCAGTGTCTGTTTACTAAACATTGGCCGGTGTCTGTTTACTAAACATTGGCCGGTGTCTGTTTACTAAACGTTGACTGGCGTCTGTTTACTAAACATTGACTGGTGTCTGTTTACTAAACGTTGACCGGTGTCTCTTTACTAAAACATTGACCGGTGTCTCTTTACTAAACATTGGCCGGTGTCTCTTTACTAAGCATTGACTGGTGTCTGTTTACTAAACATTGGCCGGTGTCTGTTTACTAAGCATTGACTGGTGTCTGTTTACTAAGCATTGGCCGGTGTCTCTTTACTAAACATTGACTGGTGTCTGTTTACTAAACATTGGCCAGTGTCTGTTTACTAAGCATTGACTGGTGTCTGTTTACTAAATATTGGCCGGTGTCTGTTTACTAAACATTGACTGGTGTCTGTTTACTAAACATTGGCCGGTGTCCGTTTACTAAACACTGACTGGTGTCCGTTTACTAAACATTGACTGGTGTCTGTTTACTAAACACTGACTGGTGTCTGTTTACTAAACACTGACTGGTGTCTGTTTACTAAACATTGGCCGGTGTCTGTTACTAAACATTGACTGATGTCTGTTTATTAAACATTGACCGGTGTCTGTTTACTAAACTTTGACTGGTGTCTGTTTACTAAACACTGACTGGTGTCTGTTTACTAAACATTGGCCGGTGTCTGTTTACTAAACATTGACTGGTGTCTCTTTACTAAACATTGGCCAGTGTCTGTTTACTAAACATTGACTGGTGTCCGTTTACTAAACATTGGCCGGTGTCTGTTTACTAAACATTGAACGGCATTTGTTTACTGAACGTTGACCGGTGTCTATTTACCGAACATTGTCTAGCATCCATTCATTACCATTGTTTGTTGACAGAATATTATTAAATGAACAGTTGTCGTGCGTCTATCTGCTGAATATTGTCTGGATGTTTATTTATTGAATATTGTCTGGATATTGTTTAATGAGCGTTGTCTTGGTGTCTGTTTACTGAACATTGTCTAGTGTCTGTTTATTGAATATTGCCTGGGTGTCTGTTTAATGAGCATTGTCTGGGCGTCAGTTTAATGGCCATTGTCTGGGCGTCTATTTTAATGACTATTGTCTGGGTGTATGTTCAGTGAACGTTGTCTGGGGGTGTCTGTTTAATGAGCATTGTCTGGGCGTCTATTTAATGAACATTGTCTGGTGTATGTTCAGTGAACATTGTCTGGGTGTCTGTTAAAATGAACGTTGTCTGGGTGTCTGTTTAACAAAAATGTTCGAGTGTCAGTTTACTAGATGATATATGGATGTCTGTCTACTTCAGATAGACTATAAGCGCGTGCGCCAGCGCTCGCACGCACACATACACACACACACTCTCTCTCTCTCTCTCTCTCTCTCTCTCTCTCTCTCTCTCCAACATACACGTATGTCCAGAGTGTTAAATGCCAACATATCTTTTTATTCAGTCTCTTGATGCAAAAGGGGAAAATAAAGACATGGGGGGACAGCCAGAATACAGACCAACAGAAAAGAAAGAAACAAAGAAAGCAACAAAGAAAGAAAGACAAGAAAGAAAAAAAATGGAGAATAAAAACAAAATGTTTAGTCGTTTCCCATACACTGGAAAACTAAGAAAAGAATGAACCCATGTATGCTGGATGAAGATTTTATCACTCACCAAAAGAACAGCAATGACATAACTGTCCTATCGGCAAGTGCTCGATAAGATTTCACTGCTCACACAAAGAGCAAAATTGAATTGATTATATCGTCGGCAGGTGTTCAGTGAAGATTTCATTGTTTACGCAAAGAGCAAAATTGAAATGATTATACTGTCAGCAGGTGTTCAGCGAAGATTTCATTGCTCATCACAGCAGCATCAATGAACTGACTGTAGTGTCAGCAAGTGCTCAGTAAAGACTTCGTAGCTCATCAGAGCTGCATCAATGAACTGACCGTACTGTTGGCAGGTGTCCAGTGAAGATTTCATTGCTCATCATAGCAGCATCAATGGATTGACTGTACTGTTGGCAGTTGTCCAGTGAAGATTTCATTGCTCATCATAGCAGCATCAATGGACTGACCGTACTGTTGGCAGGTGTCCAGTGAAGATTTCATTGCTCATCATAGCAGCATCAATGGATTGACTGTACTGTCGGCAAGTGCGGCTCGGTCCCTGTGGCCTAGTGCAGGTGAACGTATAGGACGTCATAGCTCGCTGTTTTTGTTTGTTTGTTTGTGTGTTTTTAAATCAGCTCTTTGTACAAATCGTGTGGCCCAATCTTTGGACTGGTCAGTGAATGAATAGGAAAGACATCCTGGCCATAAAAAAAATGATGTGGGTTTGAAATATGTGAACTGTGGGAAGGGCAGATCTGAAAGTGAAAGAGTTTGGCTCTAAAAGATGACTATGGGCTGGAAGAGCTCAGCTGGTAGAGCCTCGGACTCGTGATCGTGGTGATGCTGGATTGCGCGTTCAAGTCTCCGTGGAGCCGACCGGTTAAAGGCTATTTTCTCCTTCGGAGCAAACATTGGTTCTGACTCCAGTCCCTCAAAGTCATTCCAGTGAGACTTGAAACTGATGTTTCTTGAACGAACGCACGCATAACATCCTGCGCACATGTTAAATCCCATCACCAACCTTCGGAACTGTGGGCCCAATTGGCCATTGGGACTGGATGACATAGGCACACAGCATACACCCCTGTAAGCAACAATGGTCAACAGAAAGACACTGAGCATGGGGGAGGCTCGAACTGGACTGGAAGATGAGAGAAGACCAGAAGATACCTTTTTTTTCAAACAGTAAAGAAATACTTTTTTGATGAACAGCCCGTATTTTTCTCTCTCTCTCTCTCTCTCTCTCTCTCTCTCTCTTTCTCTCTTAGTATCTATTCATCTGTGACATTGTTTGTTTTATTTTCCCTTGGCACCATGGAACACAAAACATTTCATGGTCCACCTTGCTTCTCCTGGAAGAAACCAGGACTTTAAACAATTCAGTAAAAAAAAAAAAAAAAAAAAAGTTGAAAAATCAGTTGTTTGCTGATCTTTTTGTGTGCACATGAATTCCGAAATAGGCCTTCATATATCCGGACGCAATAGCCTTAGCTGAAAGCATGACTGCGATAATCGTTAAAAAGAAAAAGAAAATCAGGACAAGTAAAAGTACGGATAATCCATCTGATTCGTATTTCTTTTATGCTTAAGCAGAAACAAGTACTTTAGATTGATAGGTGGTTTGATTGATCTACATTGAAAACATTTTCAGAGAGAGAGAGAGAGAGAGAGGAGGGGGGGCAGGGAGAGAGGAACAGTGGAAGGAGGATAATCGGGTAAAGGGAGGGAGGGGAGGGGATGCGTCAAATATCAGCATAATGTGTGCAGTAAAAGCCAGTTATATTCATAATGCAAATTTTACGACATAATTCTCTCTCTCTCTCTCTCTCTCTCTCTCTCTCTCTCTCTCTCTCTCTCTCTCTCTCACACACACACACACACACACACACACACACACACACACACACACACACAATCTATGTATGAGTATACGTATGTATCTTTTTGTTTTTCTTCGCGTCACATGTTCTATTATGTATGAATTTTGAATTCCAAAAAAAAAAAAACGAAACTATTTCTCCAAAGTATGTGCAGCAGTTGTCATATTCATTTTATTGCCTGTTTTATGCATGCTAACAGTTGTCCATTATGGTATTTTTTGTGTGTGTACCCCCCTCCTCCACCCGGACTTCCCCTCTTCACCATCTCCTTTTCATCGATATTGCATAATCATTGCATGGCACCTCTTTTTTTCAATTCAAACAGTTGTAGAGAGTGTTGTTGTCTCCCTTCACGGCTAGGACAGCATATGAAAACAACACATCAGTGCTTAGCTATTATCCTCGTGAATAAAATTCTCTCTCTCTCTCTCTCTCTCTCTCTCTCTCTCTCTCTCTCTCTCTCTCCTCTCTCTCTCTCTCTCTCTAAAAAACACACACACACACACACACACACACACACACACACACACACACCACCATTATCAAATTCAAAGCAATTAATCACAGTTCAGTCACATTACTTTCAGCAGTTGCAGATGCCTCCAGCAGAGATGTTATGACCGTGAGGTAACGAGGGAGGGGGTGTGGGTGAAGGGGTGTCCCAACGGTCTCTGTCCACACTGGCCATCAGAGCTCGAGTGACGTCAGAAAAGAGGGCGTGCAGGTTGTGGGCGGTCTTGGCGCTGGTTTCCAGGTGACTCATGTGGCAACGCTCGGCCACAGCACGTGCTTCCTCTGACGTCACTTGCTTTTGTCCTGCAGGTCAGACTTGTTACCCACAAGCACCTGCTGGGTCTGAAACAAGGGGGTGATGGTTCATGGTCAAACTAAAGAGAAAAAAAAATCCTTTAAAAGAGAGGAAGAAGACTGTAGTTATGTTCCAACAATAATAGAACGGTAGTACGGGGGATATTATTCAATAATTACGTTCCGAGAACCCGGAAATAAAGTCTCTGTTGACTTATGCGAAACAATTAACTATGTCCTTAGAACGTCGAAAATAGTTCTAAAAAGTGCTGCTCAACAACCGTTGCATTCTATCAAGAAGGAAACAGTCTTGAAAAGTGTTGTGAAGTACTACTCATTTTCGGAGGAAAGAATATTTCTGACAATTATCAGAAGCAACAGCTGTATTCCAACAGTAAGGACAGGAGCGAGGCCACGCAAGAAAAACCATAAACGAAAAAGGTAACTATTTTGTTCCATAATGAAACAGCAAAGTAATGCGGCTTTCATGCCTCAATGAAACAGCAAAGTTTCAGTGCCCATTTCTCTGCCTCAAGCTGACACAGTTTTACACGGCAATGATAGCAGAAAACGTGAACAATGACAGAGGAAGAACACTGAAGAGTGAGCTGTTTGATTTTGACCATTATCACACAGCCAATACACATCATACCGGTCTAACGGCTTTGAAAGGGAATTTTCAGTAAGGCAGAGCGATATCAACAAATGAACAGGAAATAACACGTCCAGCACCTCTAAAATAGTGGTGAAACATGATACTCTTATTCAGGCAACAAAGAAATTGTTACTTACCGGTATTATGACACAGCTGTGTTAGAGAGAGAGAGAGAGAGAGAGAGAGAGAGAGAGAGAGAGAGAGTTGAAAAACACGGGTGCAAATGGTTAGATTTAGAGCATTTGAAAATGAGTCTGGTAGCATTATTTTGTACTTTTCAGTCTCTCTGATGAGCAGGATGTTTGGGACGAACAGAAAAAGAGAGAGTGGCAGCAAACCAGTTTTTGACAGAAAAAGGTTTCGGTCGCAACATCCGAAAGAAGACACCAACGAGTGGAAATTCAGAGGAATGTCATATAACAAAAACGACAGTCAGAGAAGATACCCTGCCGTAAGAATAGAGTATCGTCCACTTTATTATTGAGGTTCACAAACTTATATATAGGCGAATAAGGGCGGTTGTCTCACTGGACAGACCTGGGTACAACTTCAAAAGGAGTACACGCTTGTTTGCACTGTTAATAATTTCTACCTTGTCATTGTTTACCTGGAGCTTACTGTATGCCATCCAAGCTCTGACCTAGGAAATGCACGACTGTGTACTTTGAATGATGCATGGTAGCTGGAACGATTCATCTGACTTACAGAGTTGTCACTCACATAAGTGCTGACAGCATTTAGGAATTATGCAGAGTGGCCTGACTGACCAAACCTACTGTAAGGAGTGGGGGAAACAAGTTCAGACTGACAATTCCCCCGTCTCTACAACAAAGACATTGTAAGGATGAAAAAGGGAGAAAAAAAAAAAAAAGGGAAAGAGTATGACAGAAAGAAATGTATTTTTGAAGATGGGATTTAACGACTGCAGATTTGAACTCGGCGAAAAACAACGGAAGTAACGAAATCATTCGCGATTGCTGTAAAACATGGCGCCAGATCATTTTGGTTGGAGCTACGCACAGCAGTGTACACATCCGGTTAGGTCCGCCATCTTGGTTATTCGTCTGCACTTCCGTTTGCGTGTTTTCGATTTTGTCGTCTGCATACAGTGTCCGACTGTCAGTTCAACCGAAACTTGTACAGTCACAGCCAGTCTATTTGAGTGCTTAACTGCATCTTAACACATTTTGTCTCAACAATGACCGCGTACTAAATTGTCCCAGCAGAATGAAGTATTTTGGCATCGCTTCCTACTTTGAGGGCAAGATTTTGCATCCAGCGTTTCAGCACAAAGCTCTGTTGGTTTGTTGTGTGGACAATCAATCACCTACAGTCACATTTGTCATTATGCTTGGAGTAACGGTTCAGTATATGATGTGAGTGTATGATGTGAGTCTAAATTCAAGTGTTGCCAGACGACAAGGTTTACAGGAACACTTTCGTCATCCATGTTTTGACCAATCAGCGGCAGACAAAAAACCAAGATGGCGGACCTAACCGGATGTGTACACTGCTGTGCGTAGCTCCATGATCATTTTAACATCCAGGTAGTAAGGAAGAAGTAATGATCTAATTTACAAGTTTTACCGACAATTTTTTTTAAAAAATTTCTTCCATAAGCATCGATTCAGACAGTGATTCAAAATTTGACAGAGAAGGAATATGTTGAAAATTTGGCAATGAATGACGGTACACATAATTAAGATCAACTGATACGGAGATTAATTATTTTACGACCAAAGAAGCAAGAAAATCTGTGGGCAAGTTTAGCCAGAGGAACAGAAAAACACAGCGCGGAGTTTGTTTTGCTGCTGCCGTGATGTTGTTTGTAATCTTGAACAGCCTAGCTGCTAGCAAGTGATGCTTACCAGCATCTTTGCGCTAAGAAGTATGTTTATCTCACACGTCAGGAATAGTAATGACGGGACGTCGACTTTGGTCTACACTGGTTTGCTTCGGGGAAAGAATAATTCCTTCGGTCGAAGGCAGAAGTATAAATCGTATGACGTAAAGTTTCAAATTGACAGTTTTCAATGACAGGAAAAAAAAAAGGTCAATTGAAATATTCATAAACGAGTTTGTAGCCTGGATTTTAAAGTGAGCCTACTATGACACGGTGAATGAGAGAAAGCAGCTGGAAGCTTTTGTCTCAAAGCAGGTGCCAGAGAAACAGAAACAATGCAGACCTGAAGACTTTGGGAAATGTTTTGTAGCAGCACGCGAAAGACGTGTGTATCATATGAAGAACAGAGAGTATGTAACGGATCGTACAGATGAACAGGTAACCAATGCAGACTGCTAGGAGTAACATCATCTCACTTTGCTAGGCTACTTTGAAAATCTCTCTCTCCCTCTCTCTCTCTCTCTCTCTCTCTCTCTCTCTCTCTCTCTCTCACACACACACACACACACACACACACACACATACATCATCTCACTTTGCTAGGCTACTTTGAAAACACACACACACACACACACACACACACACACACACACACACATACATCATCTCACTTTGCTAGGCTACTTTGAAACACACACACACACACACACACGTGATTATTTTGTTCACTCGCGTAATGCCAAACATTCTTTCACACCGACCTTCTCTCTGGCGTAACGGTCGATCTCAGCTCGCCACAGAGGGATGTTGTGCAGTGACGTCATGTCTGTGACGTCATAGACGAGGAGGATGGCATGAGCGCCGCGGTAGAAAGTGGACACGATGTTCCGGAAACGGTCTTGACCCGCCGTGTCCCAGATCTGCAGTTTTTGACCCTTTTACCTATGGACAAACAATGACAATGACCATCAGTCTGTATTTAATAACCGTAAAAAATATTGGCTGAACCATTTTTCATACTTACCGTTACTATTCTACGAAGCTAGTACTACATGAAACAACGTATGCTTATCCTTTTTATAACGGTTAAAGTATTGGCTTACATAACCATATTTCATACTTGCCGTTACTATTCTACGAAGTTAGTTCTAAATGATACAATGTATGCATCAAAACATGATGATACAGCAACCAGCATCCCCCCCCCCCCCCCCCCCCCCCCCCCCCCCCCCAAAAAAAAAACAAACAAACAAACAAACAAACAAACACAAACAAACAAACAAACAAACAAAAAACCCAATGACAACCAACGCCAAGAAGCAAGTACTGACAACGTCAGTGAAAATATGCAAATGAAAAAAAAAAAAAATTGAAGTCCAAACAACAAAAACAATTAAAGCAAATGAAAAAAAAAAAAAAAAAAGCAGTTTAAGGTACAACAACAAAAACAATCAAAACATGAAAACAGCACTTTATGTTTTAAAACGTCTCTATGAGGCAAACAAGAAAAAAGAAAAAGAGGACAAGAACAAAAAGAAAAGGTTAAAAGGAGAAGAACATGGAGGCAAGTATCAAAGGAGACACATTAACAGACCTCTCATACACACACATACGTACATAGACTACTACATACATACATACATACATACACACACATACGTACATAGACTACATACATACGTACATACACACACATACGTACATAGACTACATACATACATACATACACACACATACGTACATAGATTACATACATACATACATACATACATACGTACATACGTACATACATACATACAACATACATACATACATACATACATACATACGTACGTATGTACATACATACATACATACATACATACGTACATACGTACATACATACGTACATACATACGTACATACATACATACATACATACATACATACATACATACATACATACATACATACATACGTACGTACATACATACATACATACATACATACATACATACATATATACATGTACACACATACATACATACATACATACATACGTACGTACGTACGTACGTACATACATACATACATACATACATACATACATACATACATACATGTACACACACATACATACATACATACATACATACATACATACACGTACACACACATACATACATACATACATACATACATACATACATACATACGTAACAGACACGCACAGAAGGGTAACAAATAGAGGACAGTCGTGTGTGCTCCGTGTTGAAAGCACTGGCAGCGCCTTGGTGGCTGAGACGGTTCGATTTTGCAAAATCGATGACTACGGAACAGTTCAAATCACGACGCTTTTGTACACACACACACACACACACACACACACTCTCTCTCTCTCTCTCTCTCTCTCTCTCTCTCTCTCTCTCTCTCTCTCTCTCTCTTTAATATGAGGAAGCTTGGTGTATTTCTGTTTAATGCCATGAAGTTAAGGCAAACCTTTGTTGACAGTCTCACACTGGAAAGCTGATTGGTTGTATTGTATGTGTCTTTTAGTTACATGTTAACTTGACCTCATTTCTAGGGGCTGGGGGCCTGAAGAAATAAAGATTGTTCGTTCGTTCGTTCGTTCTCTCTCTCTCTCTCTCTCTCTCTCTCTCTCTCTCTCTGACTGACTGACTGACTGACAGACAGACTGACGGACGGACTCATTCACTCACACTCACTCATACACAGATTCTCAGCAGACTGCCGGCAATTTAGTCAAACAGCGTGGATGACTAAACATTTTATAGTCATGAAACAGAGGCGGGGGCGGGGAGGGGGGTGTGTATTTAATTAATCAGTCATAGAATAAAGATAGCTGTACACCGGAATGAAGGTTGAAGAATCAAAAGATATGCTGACAGGGCTTGGGGTGAAAACAGGGAAAAGAAACCGGGAATGTTTATATGCTTATGTATAAAGCTTTCCCTGTGTATGATTAGATCAGAACTTTTGTTGCTTTGGGGGGAAAAGATGGTTTTGTTGACGTCAGTTCCTAGCTGCAACAATGGAATGTCATTTGTTTTGAATATGCTTAGGCTATGTTCTCACCGTCAATTTCGAAGGTCTTGATCTTGAAGTCCACGCCGATGGTGCTGATGATGAAGGTGTCGGTGAAGACATTGTCCACGTACTTCAGCAAGAGACTGGTCTTCCCAACCCCTGAATCTCCAACAATCACCAGTTTGAAGAGATAGTCGATGTGTTCGTCTGCTTCGTGTCTTGACATGGCGCGCGTTCTCCAATGTTACACCGCAGCTTGCTTTCTTCCGCTTATATTATTGTTATAGTGTTACTTTTCCTTTTTTTTTTTTTTCCTTATTGTTTTTTTCTCTTTTTCTTTTAATTCTTTCTTTCTTTTTTAGTTGGTGTTAATTAGGTATGCAAACACAAAATCTTATTTTCGTTTTACTGTGAGTGTGTGCTTCTTTTCTTTCCTTCTTCTGAATGGCTCACTTTTATATCGGTTTTCAAAGAGTAAACATGACAAAACGAACACAAACTCAGCAACACTTGGTCAAGATGTCGGCAATCTTTCTCGGCACACCAGGACTGCCAACTGTGTTTCCACACCGTGTGCTGCCTCTTCCATTTATATAATTTTAGGCCAGTGTGACATGGCAGTAATGACGAAAGTGTGTTGTGGTTGTCGTGTCGTGGATAGTGAGTCATTCGTTTTTCCCCGTCTAGAACAGTGTACCACAAGAAAGGGTCACTTCCATGACGATTGTACTGTTAATAGCAACATGGTCACATGATGACTGTGCTATTATTAGTAACAACACGGTGATAGGTGATAAACTGTTCACCAATCCTATGACCTATTCTTAAGGCGCTTGAGGGGGTGGGGGTGACAGTCTATGATTAGAGCAGATTTCCTTTTATTTGATCTTTACAATTCATAATGATCTGAAGATTACACTGATTTTAATGGGAAAAATGTTATGTCGGAAACTACGCTATCTTGTGTTGTTATTGTCAATTTTGCATTTTATTTATAATCATGAATATTTGTGTCGGGCCAAACGATTTGTCTAATGCTGAAAACTTCAAAGTGATTAGTAGTAACCCATGACTCTTTTCACATACTCGATGATGAGTCAGGCCAAAGTGGGGCGAACTGTCTTTGGCCAGGCGTGAAGGGGAGAGGAAGAGTGCATTATATCAAAGGGAAGGAACCCAATTTCTGTTGTTTAAGAATATGTCACGAGTTGTGTCCTGTGGACGTTCAAGAACAAATTGGTGCGTGCGCGCGCTTGTGTGTGTGTGTGTGTGTGTGTGTGTGTGTGTGTGTGTGTGTGTGTGTGTAAAATCTTGTAGGCATGCTCCAGGATAGTTTGTATTATTGACACAAGATCAGAAGTAAAAAATCATTTGTCTTATTCTATCATCTTAGACTGCATCTTTCTTTCCCGTCGTTTTCGTGCTCTTTTCGTCTACCTACAGGACAACTACTAGGTCTATATCAACGCCCTGTTTATAGTACAGCTCTACGAAAACTTCAGTCTCTACCAACGGTAGCTCAGTCTCTTGGCGTTGCCTTTCTTGCCTCCATATGCCAGAGAAGAAAAGGTCAATGACAAGCAACACTGGAGAGAAGGTCAGGAATGTTGTTCTGAAGGCTAGAATCCAATCTTCGCCAAGACTCGACAGAACACCCAATCTGCTGTAGAAGAAATGACCCAATGTCCTTGAGTGGCTCCACAAACTGACAAAAACAGCATGGAGAAAACTGAAAACCAATGGATAAGAGCTGATGATGTGTACATTCCCAAAGAGCAAAACTGCAGTGATATCAATCAGTTGAGACTAGAGTTGATGAAGTGTACATTCCCAAAGAGCAAAACTGCAGTGATATCAATCAGTTGAGACTAGAGTTGATGAAGTGTACATTCCCAAAGAGCAAAACTGCAGTGATGTCAATCAGTTGAGACTAGAGTTGATGAAGTGTACATTCTCAAAGAGCAAAACTGCAGTGATGTCAATCAGTTGAGACTAGAGTTGATGAAGTGTACATTCCCATAGAGCAAAACTGCAGTGATATCAATCAGTTGAGACTAGAGTTGATGAAGTGTACATTCCCAAAGAGCAAAACTGCAGTGATATCAATCAGTTGAGACTAGAGTTGATGAAGTGTACATTCCAAAGAGCAAAACTGCAGTGATATCAATCAGTTGAGACTAGAGTTGATGAAGTGTACATTCCCAAAGAGCAAAAACTGCAGTGATATCAATCAGTTGAGACTAGAGTTGATGAAGTGTACATTCCCAAAGAGCAAAACTGCAGTGATATCAATCAGTTGAGACTAGAGTTGATGAAGTGTACATTCTCAAAGAGCAAAACTGCAGTGATATCAATCAGTTGAGACTAGAGTTGATGAAGTGTACATTCTCAAAGAGCAAAACTGCAGTGATATCAATCAGTTGAGACTAGAGTTGATGAAGTGTACATTCCATAGAGCAAAACTGCAGTGATATCAATCAGTTGAGACTAGAGTTGATGAAGTGTACATTCCCATAGAGCAAAACTGCAGTGATATCAATCAGTTGAGACTAGAGTTGATGAAGTGTACATTCTCAAAGAGCAAAACTGCAGTGATATCAATCAGTTGAGACTAGAGTTGATGAAGTGTACATTCTCAAAGAGCAAAACTGCAGTGATATCAATCAGTTGAGACTAGAGTTGATGAAGTGTACATTCCCATAGAGCAAAACTGCAGTGATATCAATCAGTTCAGTCTAGGGTTGATGAAGTGTACATTCCCAAAGAGCAAAACTGCAGTGATATCAATCAGTTCAGACTCATACCACTTCAGAACTTGAGGGATGTCTGCAATGGCGGCCAGGCTCACTAAAGACCTCACAGAAAATAAACACTCGTGTTATTCAGACCAGAATCGAGATATATCAGGAGTGCTTGACTGAAGCAGAACTCGTCGCTATGATTTGGGAAGGAATCCAAATAGTTAGGGAAAAAATGAAGACCTCGACGTCAATTTAAAATAGCATGGGACTGGAGATTGTGCTCCACTCAGGGTCCTCCAAAACAAGTGATTTAGACCATACTGCTTGGGCCCGTAGGAACGCAGAATAGAAGAAACTCGAATCTGAAAAACAGAGAATTACGTCAGTCCAACCAGCAGCTCGAGGGAACCTGGTTTTCAACCCAGTATACCGGCCACAGAACAAGACCAGAAAACGATAGGCAATGGCGAAGGCAGATGATCTGGTCGAGGATGAACAAAAGTGAAAGTCACAGGCTTACATTTACTGACTTCCGTCGTACAGGTGTACAGTAGTTATGTGGGTGAAACATTCGTCAAAGGGCGAGACCTTAAGACGCCCAGGCATCTAGAAGGCGAAGGTTCGAATCCCAGTAACGACAAACAAGTTCCTGACAGCAGAGCGGCATCAAGTAGTCACGACCCTGGATGCGACCCGATCCCCTAAGAATGTAACCAGTTCATGGCCAAAACATTTGTTGGGGGGGGGGGACGGGGTAGGCTACTTCTCTGAAGATCTTCTGTTGTCAAGTTCTCTCTGGAGTTTCTTCCATCTGTCTATCTATCTATCTATCTATCTATCTATCTATCTATCTATCTATCTATCTATCTATCTGTCTGTCTGTCTATCTATCTGTCAATGTCCATCCATCCATCCATCCAACCAACCACCCATCTATCAATTCATTTATCTATCTATCTATCTATCTATCTATCTAGCTATCTAGCTATCTATCTTCTGTCTGTCTGTCTGTCGATCTATCTGTCTGTCTGTTTGCCTGTCTATCTATTTTCTTTTCTTTCTCTGTATTGTTCTGTCTGTCTGTCATAAATTAGGTCAAAAACACGGCACATGCGTCAAAACTGCTCTTAGCGGTTTCTCCCCAAACAAAAACAGTTGACTGTTCCGGTACACTGGATCAGTTCCTGTTGGTTGTGTTATTTTAAACTAGAAACACGGGCCTGAAGAAACACTATAGGAAAGTGAAACAAAATGTGTGTGTGTGTGTGTGTGTGTGTGTGTGTGTGTGTGTATGTTGCAGCTTCATCAGAAACCAGATATGTCTGTAAAGAATAGTTCCTGGAACAAGAGCCCCTGGCTCATTGTGATTCCTGTTACATCTGTGCTGGTTCCCCGGTTCATTTTGCTTCCTGTTACATCTGGGCTGGCTCATTGTGATTCCTATTACATCTGGGCTGGCTCATTGTGATCCCTGTTACATCTGTGCTGGTTCCCTGGCTCATGGTGATTCCTGTTACATCTGAGCTGGTTCCCTGGCTCGTTTTGATTCCTGTTACATCTGTGCTGGTTCCCTGGCTCATGGCGATTCCTGTTACATCTGAGCTGGTTCCCTGGCTCATTTTGATTCCTGTTACATCTGTGCTGGTTCCCTGGCTCATTGTGATTCCTGTCACATCTGTGCTGGTTCCCTGGCTCATTGTGATTCCTGTTACATCTGTGCTGGTTCCCTGGCTCATTGTGATTCCTGTCACATCTGTGCTGGTTCCCTGGCTCATTGTGATTCCTGTTACATCTGTGCTGGTTCCCTGGCTCATTTTGATTTCTTTTACATCTGCGTTAGTTCCCTGGCTCATTGTGAATCCTGTTACATCTGTGTTGGTTCCCCTCTTGCAGTTACTATTCAGACTATTCTTGTGTCACTTAATTTCGCCAACAGATCTGTTCTACTTTCCCTCTTGCTTTGCCTCACCAGTCAATCTTCTTGTGGGTCACTTGATGTCGCTGTTAGATGTGGTCTGGCTTCCTTCTGGCTTTCCTCTGACCGTTCAGTCTACTCATGTGTCGCTTGATGTCTCTTGCTTTCCACTGATGGTTCAGTCTACTCATGGGTCACTTAATGTCTCTTGCTTTCCTCTGATGGTTCAGTCTACTCATGGGTCACTTAATGTCTCTTGCTTTCCTCTGATTGTTCAGTCTACTCATGGGTCACTTAATGTCTCTTGCTTTCCTCTGATTGTTCAGTCTACTCATGGGTCACTTAATGTCTCTTGCTTTCCACTGATGGTTCAGTCTACTCATGGGTCACTTAACGTCTCTAACTTTCCACTGATCGTTCAGTCTACTCATGGGTCACTTAATGTCTCTTGCCTTCCACTGATCGTTCAGTCTACTCATGGGTCACTTAATGTCTCTTGCCTTCCACTGATCGTTCAGTCTACTCATGGGTCACTTAATGTCTTGCTTTCCTCTAACCGTTCAGTCTACTCATGGGTCACTTAATGTCTCTTGCTTTCCACTGATCGTTCAGTCTACTCATGGGTCACTTCATGTCGCTACTAGATCCGTTGTGGTTCTCTTCTTGCTTTGCCCCTATCCTTCTGTCAACTCCTTAGATTGATGTTTACTACTTAACATTTTCTCTGATTTTCCTTACTGCGTCACGTAAAGTGCCTGTGTTGACCTCTTTTTTCTTAATGTCTTTTTTAAAATTTTTCCTCCTCAGGTGAGGGTGTGGGTGATTTGATGGTCTCTGTGTGAGCTGTTGTGTTTGGTTCACGACTCATTGTATTTATATCAGTGTGGATCATTAAGCGGTGCCCCCTGACATCAGCAGATGTTTCGGTTGACTTTGTTGCCGTGCTCTGTCAGTGTCCCTGGTTACTCAGCCTCGGGTCAATTCTACACAACATTTCTCTTGCTTCTGCACAGATTTTGCCTAAGTAACCTTCTTACTTGACCAAGTGTATCCATCAGACTGGCATTTGCCAGTCTGTCAGGAGATACTCTCAGCCTGTGCAATGAGAACTGTTCACTTTACATTCATTTTTTTTTTTTTTTTAGCCTTACATGAGGATGTATTTAAAAAGTGGGAATCAATCGGATTCTGCTATGTCTGGCTGGCCCTATTTCGTCAGTGTGCACCTCTCTCTCTCTCTCTCTCTCTCTCTCTCTCTCTCTCTCTCTCTCTCTCTCGCTCGCTCTCTCTTGTATGCTTTTGTACATGAGAGAGGGAGTGTGAGCGCACGGGAAAAACACATTTGCATGCACACCTCCATGTGTGTGTGTGTGTGTGTGTGCGCGCGCGCGCGCTTGCCCGCGCATGAACTCGTATGTGCGTATGTGTGTGTTCATACCTGCATGCCTATTGGTGTGTGTGTGTGTGTGTGTGTGTGTGTTTACTTGTATCTGTATATGTGTGTTTGTATGTATGTGTGTAAGCGAGTATGTGCATGCGCGCGCGCACACACACACACACACACTGATTCAAAGATTTAAATCCTGTGACCCCTTTTGGGGCATGGTAAATGAAACACATCAAACATCCAAAAATTTTCCCGATAATTACACACACTGGATAAAATGTTACACAACTTTACTAAGTTTTAAAAACTTCGCTAAGTTTAGCAACACGTTTTTTTTACCACACAGAGCAAACGACAGTAGTTAAATACGGACTTTGTACATGTAAATTGCTTTGATATAAACTTATTTCTAATATCATCATATTTGGTGCATTTCATTACAAAATGAAATTCATCTCCAAGGTCATTCTGGTCGCAGTCCCGACAAAATCGTTCATCGTGAGGTATTCCAAATCGTCTGCCAATTTCGATCATGAGTTTATGATTACCACAGCGAAACCGAATTAGTGGGTATATATAAACATCAGGCAACATTTCAATATATTTTTCACGGGCAAAAAACTCTGTTTTGAAATTCCTCTTATTACTAGATTCTAAAGCATCGTTCCATGCACGTATGTAAACATCTTCTAATGAATTACAAACATTTCTACAGAGACTGTGAACAGACGAAAACTTTTGCGTCTCCCACACACAAGTCGAATCCTGTTTCGATAAAGATATTCCGTATACACATCAACCACCTAGATGTAAAACCCTGATTTCTGTATAAATCATACAATACTTGATACAATCTAGATGAATATTTGTTTGTTTGTGGTGAAAGTAAGGATGACCAGAACGAGGGACACATTCGATTGATTCGGGCAACGTTCGGGCAAGCTAGGTACGTTCAAGAAATCAACACACGCACGCATGCATGCACGGATGGACGCACCAACACACACACACACACACACACACACACACACACACACACACACACACACAGAGGGAGAGAGAGAGAGAGAGAGTACCACCCAAAAAGGCCCACACACACACACACACACACACACACACACACACACACACACATCGAAGCATTCAATCTACGAGACTTTGGAATTCAAAAGAGGTCTACCATCATTAATGTCAAAAAGAGACACAAGACATCAATGAATCAAAGATGTCACCATCGACATCAGCACTTTAGATACTGTACTAGCTGCTGCAGTTTTTAGTGTGACAGGAGAAAGGAGTTGCATCGTGCTTGTCTTCCTAAGATTAACTGGTTTCTAGTGGTATTCATTCATTGATATGAACCAAAGTGTGACATCGTACAAGTGCATGCTGGATGGTTGCAAACTGCAAATGTCACAGGCTTTAAGTTTTGTTGCATACAGTGTGGATTAACTGTAGCTGAATTGTCTGTAGTTCCGTGAGCTTTTCGTACTTTTAATATTATGTTCCCACAGCGCAGGCTATGACTATCTGAATGTAATATTCCATTTTTGGGAAATATTGTGCAGGATTATAAGATGCAAATGATGACAAAATGTGCAGAGACAGCGGTGTTTGTGTCCCTGGATACATGCATGTATGTGTGTCCGTGTGCGTTTCTGAATCCATGGACCATTTTTTCCCGAAATCTTTGCGTATTTAAATAAATACATCTCTACTACCATCACTTCCAACTTAACACACTGAAAACAAACCATTCAGAGTATGCTTTAATCTCACGTTCTTGACGTATTTTTCTTGAAAGCATTGTTACCATAGAATCAAACAACGAAATTAAACTGTAAAAAAACTCCCATTTAGTAATTTCTATATGGAGAGGCACATCCCGTTGCTTTTATTTCAAATATAATAAAAAGAAAGAGAATTCATCTTCGTTTAGAGAAAAAAATCGAGTTTGTGACTTACGAAATGCTTTTAATTGCTAATTGTTCTTTTACAGTTCAGTATGTTAAGTATTTGAATGTTCCTTTTCTGTTCAACACTTTATATCACCGACAGCGTCCCGAATCATGATCTACAATTGTCAGATTCTAACAAGTATTAGCCTCCGATAGATTTAATGTCTGGATAGCGCTATGCTAAGGTCCGAATAGTTTCTTTCAGGTTGAATTCAGAACAGATTCACCGTGCTACTTTCATACACCACCTTTTCAAAAGCATATGATGTCAGAATTCTTGATTGATTATAATGTTATTATGCTTCCAAAAAGGATTGTTTTATTCTTTTATTTTCTTGTACAAAACTTTACAATAGCAGCTTTAACACTTTCATACCATGATGGATTAATCTAAAACATACTCAATCAAGTTTGATATACAGATTAATTTTGAAGGTAGGCAATCTTCTTCTGGGTCCCTTCGACTAAAAACTTACAATTTATTTTTTGATTAATCTTTATCCAGGCTTAATAACACACACACACACACAAAACCTGAAACAAAATCCATAACAAAGTTGTGCATCTCTCAAGAATTTGTAAAATTAGCAGTTTCTACAAATTATGAGAGGTTACTTCCAACCAATGGAAGGAAGATTTTAGGTTCACTGACATGATTAGAACTCTTTTTTGATACATGCTTTCCCGAAATGTCGCATCATCAATGACCCGCAATTCATTAGACATCACAACTTGAAGCACATTGAAGTTGGTGAAACTTTTCAAGAAAATATCTTGTTAAGTTGATAACATATGAAAAAGGAAGCTGGGTGTAAAAAAAAAAAATGATATGGCATAATACAATTATATGGCAACATATAAACACCAACAATGTTTCTCATGAAATCTCATTTTGATGTTAACAGCTGCTAGGGATCAGTCAAGCATATTATATGGAAGCATTTTAGCGTCAGAAGTTTCTTTTCTCTGTTCCATCGAGGAATATTAAAAATCAAACACTTTCTTTAAGGTCAACATCAGCTTTCACACAGATAGGTATATAGATAGGTAGATAGATAGACAGACAGGTAGATAGATAGATAGGCAGGTAAATAGATAGATAGATGGGTATATAGATAGATAGGTCGGTGGATAGGTAGGTAGGTAGATTGGTAGGCAGCTAGATTGATAGACAGATAGATAGACAGATAGATAGATAATTTGTGCAACGGGGTTTGTTTCAAGATTATTTTCTTTAGCTTATGACTAAGACTGTCAATATGTTCTGTTTACTTTGGTGGAAACCAGTGAGTAATTTCAGCGCTGGTAATACACAGCATAATGACTGACTACAGAATCTCCCACAATTTTCGCTCCATTCTTCTTGCGTCTGATTTCATAGTGCTGTATTGTTCCACATATGGCCTTCGTTCATCATCCTCCAGGAAGCAGGCTTGATCAAGTGACCTCTACAGGCGGGCAATGGCGGACACCTGGGGGTTCTTGGCCCACTGAGCCTCCATGAAGGGTCGCTGGTACTTGTAGTAGGCGTCCAGCACCTGGCACAGAAAGGACTGGTGGACACCACTGTCCAGCATAGTGAACATCATCATGCTATCACCTTACCCACAGGTGTAAAGAAAATCGTGCAAAACCAGCGCAGGCATTCATGTCTCTTACTTAAATGCGGTGCCCAACAGCTGTGCTGGTGGAGAGGCACACATCCTGTGAAATAAACAGTTAGTGGAATGCTCAGTTCCTGAGCTGAAAAGGCATGGCGGACTAGAAACCTGCCTCGGGTTCTAAAGTTCGATGACATCAGGCCATTGGTCCCTGGCCTTGGAATAGCCTGATTTTCGCTGAGTTGGCTGCAGTCACCAGTTAGAAAAAGGAGCAAGTCTTTCATGTCCAGTCTTTGACCTGTAATGGTTCAAACGTGTCTAAATATCCAAGAGGACAAAACGACATCCAGGCACCTCTTAAGGAGGACACGGTGAGTCTTGCAAAGCTTGGTGTTCCAGTGCATCGCCAAGAGATCCAGGTGGGCCTCTCCCAACAGACAGAACAGGAAGTGCAGGACACCATTTTGGAGGGAACCGTCTGAATGCGCAACCGGGCTGACAGGCAGGCTACTTCAGATGTCGATGGCCCTGGATGTGACAAATCAGCTTCCCGAGTTCAGATCAGGAAGAAGACACTGGAACTCTCAGATCAGGAAGAAGACACTGGAACTCTTAGATCATTAACAAGACACTGGAACTCTCCGCTCATGACGAAGACACTGGAACTCTCAGATCAGGAAGAAGGCACTGGAACTCTTAGATCATTAACAAGACACTGGAACTCTCAGATCATGACGAAGACACTGGAACTCTCAGATCATGAAGAAGACACTAGAACTCTCAGATCACGAAGAAGACACTGGAACTCTCAGATCAGGAAGAAGACACTGGAACTCTCAGATCACGAAGAAGACACTGGAACTCTCAGATCAAGAACTCTTAGATCATTAAGAAGACACTGGAACTCTCAGATCATCATGAAGACACTGGAACTCTCAGATCATCATGAAGACACTGGAACTCACAAATCATGACGAAGACACTGGAACTCTCAGATCAGGAAGAAGGTGCTGGAACTCTTAGATCATTAACAAGACACTGGAACTCTCAGATCATGACGAAGACACTGGAACTATCAGATCATGACGAAGACACTGGAACTCTCAGATCATGAAGAAGACACTAGAACTCTCAGATCACGAAGAAGACACTGGAACTCTCAGATCAGGAAGAAGACACTGGAACTCTCAGATCATTAAGAAGACACTGGAACTCTCAGATCATCATGAAGACACTGGAACTCTCAGATCATGATGAAGACACTGGAACTCACAAATCAGGAAGAAGACACTGGAACTCTCAGATCAGGAAGAAGACACTGGAACTCTTAGATCATTAACAAGACACTGGAACTCTCAGATCATGACGAAGACACTGGAACTCTCAGATCATGATGAAGACACTGGAACTCTCAGATCAGGAAGAAGACACTGAAAATCTCTGCCGATCCTGATGAATACTCCTCAGGATGTGGACATGAGCAGCCACCGACATTTTGAACGGATACAGTTTCTTGTTTTGAAGAAAGGGTCGCCTGTGATGGACAGTCTGAATAATGACCATCATTTCTAGACCTTCAATGTGAAGACATCCACTAAGATCTTATTTCAGAAGAGTCTAACTCAAGATGCACAACCTCCAAACCTGACTGACTGTCTCGCGTGAAAAGGTCGGCTGGTCAACAACCATAGTGCAAAGGTAAACTCACTGGAAGACGTGTCACGGAATTGTCTAACAGACCCATGATGATCGTGCGAAAAGAAACTCACTGGAAAAAAAAAAGTGTCACAGAAAAGTTCCACAGACTCTCAGAATCTTTGACAGCGGTCTAAAAAGACCGACGAAGCTGTCTGCCATGATGGACTAGGCCTGACGTGGCCATCAGAAGACCCAGAACATCGGACAGTGTCCAAGAGTTGAGGTGGTCTGTGGACAGCAAGGACTCTGTCGACATGATCTGTCCACTTTCGTGTCTGAGAGGCACACAATGTTGACACGGGTTTTGAGCTGCATACCCAGCAGCTTGGTGATGTCGTTTGGCTGGAAATCTGGCAACATTTCTCCTGATAGATTGGCCAGGGAATATATTATTACGCTCTGAATTCAGTTACTGTATGTGTCACAGAATGACGCATCTCTATGACAACCGCATGCCCTACAACTGTCAAAGTGATACACCATTCTGTCACATGCGTGGTCAGAGTACATGTAAAGGTGGAATTGACCAGCACAGGATTAAAATGACCAGCACTGATTTCTTCACCTATACATTTTGACGTGTAAGGAAGGCATGGCATCAACGAGCTGATCGAAACTCACCTTGGACGAGTTGCAAAGACGAATGATTCATCAAACAAAAAGTACTGCCTACTCTGTCACATTTGCTGGTTCTGAAACCACATGCAGATGATCTAATTGTTCTCTCTTGTCCTCCACCTTGGGTAGAAACGTAAAAGCAGGCAAAATTGAAAAGCGCTATGGACACCTGGAGGGGAACAATCAGTTTTTAAAAAAGAAAAGGGGGGCTTGAAAACTGGGAACACTGAGGATGCAGTAGTACCATGCCCTTCAAAGAGAGCGCATTCTTTCGAAAGTTGAGATGGATGGGCTTTTATTTGTCAGTTTTCTTTCCATAATTTCGGTCAACAGCACCGAAATCAAGTTCGAACATTGAATGCATTCAATGAAGGGAACACTGTGACTATGGAGCAGCGTGGTGACGGATTGGTCCAGGATTTTATTTCAGTCAAATAAAACATTATCACCTCTAAGTGCTGATGCTGGAGATAGCATCTGTGTCAAGTCATGTTTAACCGTCATACTTACAATATGAGCGAAGGCTTTCAGTCTAGAGAAAAGAGGTAAAACGACAACAATAGTACACACAATAATAATAGAAATAACGATACAAAGAATGTCTTTTAAAAGCTAACTCACCCTAACTTTTTTTAACACCTCACCTTTATGGGTATGAAAATCCAAACACATCAGCAAACATAGACACCTTCAAGGTTCAAAACCAGACACTGTTACCTGCTTTTTGTTCATGGAACTGTCCAGGGACCACTGGTACAGGGCGGGGTACACCTGCCCGTCCCACCGGCCCAGGGCGCTGTCCAAGATGGTGTCAGGGAGTCAAAGGCGTCCACCAAGGCCACAGCGTTAGGCCGAAGGTCAGCCAGAAGGTCACGGAGACGTTGACGAATCATGGATGACTGTCTGCTGCTGATATAGCCATCCTGGTAAACAGTTACAAACAGATGACTTGCTGTTTATCTAAAACATTCTGTTCACATGTTAGGTTTTTTTGTTTTTGCATTTAGATGAGACTGTCTAGCGCCACAGTCCCCAAATTGATAAGTTTACTCTCTCTCTCTCTCTATCTCTCTCTCTCTCTCTCTCTCACACACACACACACACACACACACACACACACACACACACACACACACACACACACACAGAACTTTTCAGCAATGGGTGTGACGCTCAAATAATGAGGCAGTTCACACAAATTCTTCCGACAAGATTCATGATATGAAGAGAAGCTATTGGCGCATGTAAAGCAGCACGTGTGATAAATAGCTGGGAACCTCACGGCGACGGGCAGTAGCTGCTGTGGGAAAGGAGAGGGACCCGCTGAAGAACTTCCGGCTACAACAGCCGACAACTCGCACATAGTTTGGCAAACAGTGCTAGCAGCAGACGACATAGGGAGAGTGGTGACAAGTCATTTCTGCAGCACCGTATGACGTTGTCACCTCCCTCCTCCTTCCCCCCTCCTCCGTCACCTTCCTCTCTCCGCTCGCTCTATGTCCCACTTGCCAGTCTCTCTTCCCTTGTCCCTTCTTCTCTCTTCTCTGATAGCATGCGTTTGTTCAGGGAAATGTTGGTCAGCAAGCTCTCACCTCCAAGAAATCCCCCAGAGAGTCCAGGATGCCAGTGACGGCGTAGAGCTGGCACAGTTTCTCCATGACGCCTTTCATCTTGCCAGTCATTGTGGACACAGACTCAGCGAACACCTTGACTACATAGGCCTTGCAGTGGGCCTGTGGACATAGGACATTACTATATGTATGGGCTTTGCAGTGAGCCTGTGGACATAGGTCATTACTATCTGTATAGGCCTTGCAGTAGGCCTGTGGTACATAGGATATTACTATCTGTATAGGACTTGCAGTGAGCCTGTAGACATAGGTCATGACTATCTGTATAGGACTTGCAGTGAGCCTGTGGAACATAGGTCATTACTATCTGTATAGGCCTTGCAGTGGGCCTGTGGAACATCATTTGATATACAATGTCCCATATATGCACATTTAAGAGGACAGTTAATGCCTCGAAGGTAGTATCTTGTAAAACTCAGACCCTGTTCATTTGCCACTCATACCCTGTTCATTTGCCCCTCAGACCCTGTTCATTTGTCATTCAGACCCTGTTCATTTGCCATTCAGACAGGGACAAAGACATAGAGTCAGAGACAGAGAGAGAGAGAGAGAGAGAGACAGGGACAGAGAGACAGAGTGACAGAGATTACGGTATTAGTACGCAGAAGACCAATTCAAACGAACAAACAAAACACACACAAGCAAGGAAGACAAACAAGCAGAGAAAAGGGAACTACTAAAGTTGGCACTACGTTGGCCAGAACTCACAGAAGCAGCCTGCACCAGATCCACAGAATGGTCATTCCAGGCTTTGTCCGGGTGCTGACCTTGGCCAACTGCTGCTTGCAGTTGGTCTGACACTCCGCGGATTAACCTGCCCAAAATTGGAACAGGGATTCAGAGCTGTCGTGGCCATTTTTGAAGTACATCAAAAACTAAATACAGACTCAGGCATTCTCAAAATCTCAAAAAGTGCCTGCCGAGGGATACACGTCCTGCCAAGCGCGTGCGCGCGCGCGCGCAAACACACACACACACACACACACACACACACGCGCGCGTGCGCGCACGCACACACACACACACACACACACGTGTGCACGTCCGTACCGATTCACAGAGTAAGGATGCATTTAAGCATAGTATTTGTGTATGTGTGTCTGTGTGTGTGTGTGTGTGTGTGTGTGTGTGTGTGTGTGTGTGTGTGTGTGTGTGTGTGTGTTAGTGTTAATGTGTGTGTGTGTGTGTGTGTGTGTGTGTGTGTGTGTGTTTGCGCGCGCACACGCATGTGTGCGTGTGTTAGAGCGTGTGTGTGTGTGCGTGTGTGTGTCTGTGTCTGTGTCTGTATGCATGCCGTTGTTTAGTGTGTGTGTAATGGTGTGTGTCTGTGAAAGTGTTTGTGCGTGCGCGCGCATGCGTGCATCAATGTGTTAGTCTGCGTTGCTGTATGCGTGCATGTGTGTCTATACGCGTGCGTGTGTGTCTGCATGCCTGTCTAGATATACACACAGAGAAGCACAAAGTGTGTGTGTGCGTGCGTGTGTGTGTGCGTGCGTGCGTGTGTACATGTGTGTGTGTGTGTGTGTGTGTGTGTGTGTGTGTGTGTGTGTGTGTGTGTGTGTGTGTGTGTGTGTGTGTGCGTCAGCGTGTGCGTGCGTGTGTGTGTGTGTGTGTGTGTGTGTGTGTGTGTGTGTGTGTGTGTGTGTGTGTGTGTGTGTGTTTGCGTGCATATATGTAGACTGACAGTTACAGAGTGTGTGAGTGAAGGGGGAGGGGGGGCGGCAGCCTCTCTCTCTCTATCTCTGTCTCTCTTATTGCATCCAACACCACCAACCTACAACCCCCCCCCCCCACCCACACACCTGGCTGCCCTGTGCTGATACAAGTCCAGCAGGTGAGAGAGCTGCAGCCCAGAGTCCAGTCTGCTGCTGAGTGCAGGCGATGACGGCTTCAGGTACGCCAGCAGACTGGGCAGCGGCACCCCTTGTTTGAGTGAGCGGTAGCATTTCACCAGGTACCTGAGGAAAAGGTCGGCCTCATCAATCATGAGGAAAAGATCGGCCTCATCAATCATGAGGAAAACATCATCCTCATCAATCATGAGGAAAAGATCATCCTCATCAATCATGACGAAAAGGTCAGCCTCATCAATCATGAGGAAAACATCATCCTCATCAATCATGAGGAAAAGATCATCCTCATCAATCATGAGGAAAAGGTCAGCCTCATCAATCATGAGGAAAACATCATCCTCATCAATCATGAGGAAAAGATCGGCCGCATCAGTCATGAGGAAAAGATCAGCCTCATTAAATCATGAGGAAAAGATCGGCCGCATCAATCATGAGGAAAAGATCAGCCTCATTAAATCATGAGGAAAAGATCGGCCGCATCAATCATGAGAGAAAGATCGGCCGCATTAATCATGAGGAAAAGATCAGCCTCATTAAATCATGAGGAAAAAATCGGCCGCATCAATCATGAGGAAAAGATCGGCCACATTAATCATGAGGAAAAGATCAGCCTCATTAAATCATGAGTAAAAAGATCGGCCGCATCGATCATGAGGAAAAGATCGGCCGCATTAATCATGAGGAAAAGATCGGCCGCATCAATCATGAGGAAAAGATCGGCCGCATTAATCATGAGGAAAAGATCGTCCTCATCAATCATGAGGAAAAGATCATCCTCATCAAACATGAGGAAAAGATCAGCCTCATCAACCATGAGGAAAAGATCAGCCTCGTCAATCATGGGTTACTATACTGATGGAGAGATCTGCTCACGATCACATCAGGTATGTTGAACATAAACATTATTGTAACTAGTAGTAGTAGAAGTAGTAGTAGTAGTAGTAGCAGCAGCAGCAGCAGCAGCAGTAGTAGTAGCAGTAGTAATAGTAACAGTAAAAGCAGTAGCAGTAGTATTATCATTACCAATGTTGTTGGTAGTAGTAGTAGTAGTAGTAGTAGTAGTAGTATCATCATGTGTATTTTAATCATTACTATTATCTTTGAGAAAAAAAAAGCCGTGACTATTTATCATTACTATTATTATTACAGGTCAGGTCAGATACATAGATCGGTAACCTGTATCCCAGTACCACCTGTCACAGGGTCGGCGACTAAACCGGCACCCCACCAGCTCTCAGGAGGATGGTGAGGGGGGTGGCTAGACACCCTGATGGAAATCGATAAACGATGCATCAAAGGGCACAACTCTGGAGAGCTATTCACGGCCATCTAGCCAAGAGAGCAAACCCTGACAAAAAAAAATCCGGAGTGGAGCCCCTAAGGCGGTTGGATGGCAAAAACTTTGTCACCCTCTGGCAGCTCCTGCGACTGCGTTGGCACCAAACTGTAACAGCCTTTTGTTCCTTGGATCCGTCAGCGAGGTGGACAAGGAGGGGTTGCACCTACGACCTGGAGAAGACACTCCAGCTTCGCTACTTGCGTCGATCAACACGGGAAGCAGCAGATACCGGGTATAAGTCAGCGCTCAAACTGGCGTAGAGCGTGACGCTAGGGGTTGCTTCTGACGGTGGGAGAGATCTTCACATCTCACGGGAAAGCTTCCACCCTCCTAAGCTGGACAGCCCCAGCCAGTAAGGTGCTGTGCCACCAGGACCTGCCTTCTTCATTGGGTGCATGGATATTAGAGGGGCATCCGATAAGCAGGTCGTAAACTACCGCACCAGGCAACAAGAAAACTTGAAGAAAGTGATCAGTGCTAAAACTGGGATGTTGGAACGTCTGGACAATGATGCCTGGGCTTTCTCAAGACCTTCAAGATATCAGCGACGCTAGAAACACAGGTGTCATAAACAATGAACTCAAGAGATTGAATGTGGACATCGCCACCCTGCAGGAAACACCGCTGGCTGACACAGGCACACTGAAGGAGAGGGATCACACATTTTTCTGGCAAGGAAAGAGCTGTGGTTCCCCAAGAGAGTATGGGCTAGTTTTTGCAGTAAAGAAAAGCCTGCTAAGTATGATAGAACCAGGCAGTGGCGGCTTGTGTCACCCTTGTCAGCTTATATGCTTCGATTCTGTCCGCCACTCCGGATGCCAAAAATGTGTTCTATGAAATCTTGCATCTACCATAAGGAACATCCCCAACACAGAACAACTTGTTCTCCTGGTCGACTTCAATGCCAGAGTGGGTGCAGACAACAACTCCTGGCCCTCTTGCCTTGGCTCCTTGGGAGAGGCGAAAATGAAGGAGAACGGACGGCGACTGATTGAGTTTTGCGCCTGTCACGAACTGCACATCGCTAACTTCTTCAAGACGAATCCTCAACACAAAGTCTCCTGGAGACACCCGTGCTCAAAGCATTGGCACCACTGGATCTGATCCTGTAAGACGCTCGGCTGTCAAAAACTTTCTCCTCACTCGCTCTTACCACAGCGCGGACTGCGACACAGACCACTCCCTGGTATGCTGCAGGATCAGGCTGCAGCCAAAGAAGTTCCACTGCTCAAAGAAACAACGGAGCTTCCGCATCGACGTCAGTAAGATTTCTCAACCAGATCTTGTGGAACAGTTCGCCGAGGCCTTTAAGAGAGAATGCTGCCCAGAGACTCTGCCACAGAGAGAGGGGAAACTTTGCGAGACACCATGCACCGCACTGCCCTGGCTACCTTTGGGAAGAAAACTTCAAAGTCTCACCACTGCTTTAAGGCCAGATCGTTTGAGATGACTCCCGTTATTGAGGCCAAAGCGCATCGCACTCACTGAGTACAAGCGGTCATCCAAAAGAAGAACCTGCAGATCCTCAGGGCTGCCAGGAGCAAGGTTAATCTAAATGCCAGCGCTGCGCCGGTGAGTACTGGACAGAGCTCAGCGAGGAGATGCAGACAACTGCTGCAAGAGGCAACATCAGAGTGATGTATGACGGCATCAAGAAGCACTGGGACCAACGCAGAGCAAGACAGCTCCCCTCAAATCCTCCACTGGGGAAGTAAATAAATGATCCCAGCCGCAGATGGACAGGTGGGTGGAGCACTACTCCGACCTCTACTCCAGAGAGAACACAGTGACCTCCTCAGCCCTTGATGCCATCAAGAGCATGCCAGTCATGGAAGAGCTTGCCGTAGAGCCGACCATGGACGAACTCGGCAAGGCCATTGACAGCCTAGTATAGACAAGGCTCTGGCAATTATGACATTCCTCCAGATCTCATCAAACACTGCAAGACTACCCTTCTGCACCCTTTGCACGCAGTCCTCTGTCAGTAATGGAGTGAGGGAGCTGTACCACAGGACATGAGAAATGCCAAGATTGTCATCCTGTACAAAAACAAGGGCAAGAGGAGCTACTGCAATAACTACAGAGGCGTCTCTCTCTTCTTAGCATCGTTGGCAAAGTTTATTGCCCCCACCCTCTTTGCACTCTCCTGAGGCATGTATTCGGCACAGCTCAAGAGGGGATCTGCATGCGGACCAGATCAGATGGCAGGCTTCTCAATCTCGCCCGCCTAAGAGCAAAGACTAAGATCCGCGAAGCCCTCATCAGAGATATACTGTTTACCGATGATGCCGCTATTGCGAACCACATTCAGCGGGAATTGCAGTCCCTGATGGACCACTTCTCCCAGGCCTGCAAAGACTTTGGTCTGACTATCAGCCTAAAGAAGACAAATGGCCTGGTCAAGACACGCCGTAACCACCAGCCATCACCAAAGATGATTATGAGCTTGATGCCATCCATCAGTTTACTTACCTTGGGCCCACCATCACCGATAACCTCTTCCTTGACACTGAGATCGACAAGAGGATCGGAAAGGCAGCCACAACACTTGCTCGCCTCACACAAAGAGTGTGGACCAATCCCAAACTGACCACAATGACAAAGATGGCTGTGTATAACGCCTGCGTTCTCAGCATCTTGCTGGCACGGCAGTGAAACATGGACCACGCATGCTCACCAGGAGATAAAGCTCAATTCCTTCCACCCCAGAAGCCTCCGGCGTATACTCAGCATCTCCTGGCAAAACAGGGTGACCAGCACAGAAATCCTGTCTCACGCTGGCCTCCCTACCATGTATACCCTGCTGAGAGAGCGTCGGTTGCGTTGGCTGGACCATGTTCGTCGCATGGAGGATGGTCGCATCCCAAAAGGCGTCCTCCATGGAGAGCTTGCTGTAGGACAGAGAAGCATTGGCCGCCCACAGCTGAGATACAAAGACATTCGCAAAAGAGACATGAAGGCGCTTGAGATCAACTCTGAGTCCTGGG
>JADBJO010009992.1:0-30705 GCA_016801955.1 Conus betulinus
CTAAGGACTTAAAGCAATCAAGCAAAACTGCCTGGTGAGTTTGACTGTGGGAATATCTGTTTCTGTGCAACATAATGTGTGATGGCTACTTCTGTAAACAAATCTTAAATGAATGTTAGTGAACGCCCAGAGAAATGTGGACAAAGTGTCACAAGACAAAACACGATGCATTTTCAAACCTCTTAGGTCTTCCTCTCAGGCAAGATACAAACAAATATGACAACGAAAATTACCTTAGCTTTGATCGCTTCAGAGTTCAGCACAAGGAAGGCATTGAAAAATTCACTTAACTGTGATCGCTTCAGATTCAGTGCAAGGAAGGCGTTGAATTCAATGCCTTTCGTGCGCGAACAACTCTGAAGCGATCAAAGCAAGTGAATTTTCGTTGTCGTGTATGTTTGTATCTTGCCTGAAGAAGACCTAAGAGGTCGAAATGCATCGTGTTTTGTCTTGTGGCTCCTTTGTCCGCATTTCTCTGGGCAGTTTGCTAACATTTATTTAAGATTTGTTTTAGATTTCCGCCTGCAGTCGTCTCCTTCGCACTAGATCTGCTTGTATTAACACGCCAACTTAAAAAGGTTGAAGAAAAACCCTGCACTAGAGCCAGAGGGTTTCCAGTTTCCTTCTATATTATGAAAAATAATGAGTGAATCCACCAATAAGTAAAGTTCGTATAAACTCTGCTGTTGATGGGACTATAATTGTAATCTTATAAGTAAAGTTCGTGAAGACTGAATCATTGAACTTTTTGAAGCAAGGCACTACAGTACATCAAGAAAAAGGAGAAAAGTAAGGTTGGTTTTTATTTGGTATGATTTCTTTGCATGCTGGCATGGTAAATACGATATTTTTTAGTTTGGTTTCTTGCATGCCACATGGTAATTTGCCTATCACAAGAGGCCACAAAAGGGTCTTCAGAAGTGCTCAAATTCAATTTCGGACGGGGGTTTTTGCCACCCTGGGCCCCTCACCATGGGCGTTGCCCTGGACCCCACCGGGGCGAGGCAGTCCCCGGATTCTGGCCCTTTTTTTTTTTTTTAAGAGATTTTTTGGATCACTTGTTCCCCAGCCCGATATATTTTATTTGAGCTGTCACTGTATCATATTTTATATTGTGCTAAATTAACAGTGATTAATAAGAAAAAAGTTCTGGTTTGTCTTTGTGGATGTATGGCTGTATAGTAAGCAATTTTTGTAATGGCTCATTATCAGGTTTCTTTTTTTTTTTATTGGGTTTTTAAAAGAGATTTGTATTTTGAGTAACAGTTGTATAACTGTTATGAGTGTTCGAAAATAATTTCAGAATCGCTTCTTGTTTTCGTGATATATTTTTTCTCAGGATTACTGTAATGACCATAATTCAGTTCATTATTGGAGGAATGGTCACTTTTCATTTTCAGATCGGAGACTCTTCCACACTTGCACCCCTTATTATGTCACTGAAATCATATAGTTCCACTATGCATTGGCCTTAGTACACCAAAAATGCATCCATACAGGCACTGCTTTATTATCCACCTGCATAATGGAGTTTGGAGTATTTGTCACCAAATAAAATTGTAAGCTAGGTATGGGGTTATACTGCAAGAACAAATTTTACAGACAATAATGAACAAATGTTTATTGACAATAGTGAACCTCACAATAACACTTGCATTATTTATGCTGAAGTGTCAACAACATGTACCCCAGTTTCTTCTTGTCTCATGGGAAGTATCAAAGTCAAGTTCTTCTAACACTTTTTTTTTTTTTGGATTGTTTTCTTACAAATTCTGAATAAAATGTACAAAATCAAATTGTTAATGTATTGAAGTTGATAGTTCAGAATATGAATCTCATGCTGTTTCCTTCTCGTTCTGGTGTTCAACAATATATTGAAATCAATAGTTCAGAAACCATGAATCATGTTGTTCCCTTCATTCTGGTGTTCAACATTTTCTAACTAGATAAGACAGGTGAAGACACAGCATGTGCACAGACCTAAAGAATCAGTTTTTCAAGAGCAGAATTTATAGTTTTTATTTGCCAAACATATTTTTCAGAGGCACAAAACATGTTTCTTAATTTGTGTACTTGTTCTGACATCAGAGTGTGTGTGTGTAGGAGAAGTGTTCTAGTGCAGGCATATTAGTGTATGCATGCACAAGGATGGCTAGGTGAATGGGGCTAGTTGTCCTGTCATTACATCAGACCTGTGCTTGAGGTGTATATATATGTAGAGAGAGAGGGGAGAGATTTATATATGGTATATATAGATTGATTGATTGATTTATGTAGTTGTTACAAAATAAACTTTCAGGTATCCCCAAAATAGACTACTGAATGAAAGTAGTTTGTAACGGTTAAGCTAGTTTCCTCCTTTTTTGGTTTTAGGTGCGAGAGAGAGAGAGAGAGAGAGCGACTGCCATCTTCTCAACATGGCAAGATATGGTAGAAGAAGAAAAAAGGGATGAGGTTGACCACTGAATCTGTCAGAAACTGCTGCACAGAGTATGCTTAAATACAGATAAAAGGTTTCACCTTCTTTTCTTTTGAAACATTTATTTATTTTTATTTTGAATGCGGGGCGACAGGACTCCAGGTCATGTGCTGATCAGATTTGTCAACATAGTGCAAGCGCTTGTTTGTATCTCTCAGTTTCTTCTGCTAATTCTGAAAAAAAAAAATCTAGCAGTTTTTTTGTTTTAGATGAACCAGTGATGTTGCCATTTGCAATTATGTCTGCAATACTACATTTGGCACATTAACTTATGGGGGTCACTCTCCACACCCATTTGACATTTTAGAAGCAAACTTGTCCAGTGTTTTCAGATCAGGTATGGCTTGTATGCATTGATCATTTGTATAAGCCCTGTTATTTTTTCACTACAAATTATTCACTCTCATGACATAAGAAAAAGTTTATATTTGGCACATTGACAGCATAGGGATCTTTCATTCAAGCTTTCAGAATGATTCCCTTATAATGCCTGATAATCATGCTGAAATGAATGTAAGTTCCTGTTTTTTTATTTTCGTTTTTGTTGTTGTAATAAACAACAAAGAGACAAATGCCTAATCTTACAATGTTGCCAACAGACAAGTGTGTCTGTGGCACAGGTTAGTGACAAGCGATGTGTGATGAATGTTTTGAACAAAACTTACTAGAGGCTAAGAGTTAATTGGATATTAGATGCTTTTGTTGTTCTCTGTACCCATTCTTTTAAAGTGAAAATGTTGAGGCAAAGGCAGAAAACAGGTTTAATGAAAGAAAGAAAAAGTGAAAGAAGTAGAATATTCTACTGAAATAAAAATTCCTATGTTTTGTATCAGCTCTAGAATTTGCCACCATGGTAGGTCAAAGTACATGCAGATTTTAGTGGAGTTGATCAGAGTGTAACAGATTGTTTAAGGTGTGGTTGCAACAGCTCTTGTTTTATAAATGTGGTTGGTGCAAATCCACCTAGTTTCTGTAATACTGAACTCAAGAAGCCAGCAACTTCATTAATACATCATTCTTTTTTTTTCAGTTGGTACATTTGTATTCTTTGGTTTATTTTCTTTTATTTTGAAATTGCAGTTTAAGTGAATGCGTGTTTATTTTAAATAATATGTATATATGATCCATTCATGTAATGCTATGTCATCATTTGTGAACACGACCGTGGAGTTGGTCACGTCTACTGCCAGATCCAAACTTCATGTCTTGTCCCCGTGAGGGAATGTCAGTGTTTGGAGGTTATGGTGGTTTCTTTCTACTTTTTTACTTAGTCCTTGTGTTGCAAATGCCATGGTGTGCCAATCATCAGGTTTAGGTGTAAAGGGGAAAAAATGCATCTTCAGAAATCACAATGGTCTTTTGTTCTTGAAAAATCAAGAGAAAGTATTTGATATCCACACACTAATATGAAACACAGCATAAACTAACACTTTTGTGTCTATACATGTACTAGAAAAATCTGGGTTGTTTTATGAAATACTTTCATTTCTTAATAACCTTCCATCAGTTGATCTGTCTTTTTTGGTCACACCCTTTCTGTCAATTTCCATACAATTGGCGGATTGGGGAAGCTAAAACTGAAATAGCATTTTGAATCATCTGCTCCAGTTCCTGCTGGCACCTTTTGCTATTTTTTTCCACACCCTAAATCGAATGCAGCTGACAAAAACATTAAGTTGACAGCTACATGGAACAGTTCACTGAACAGGATTGTAGACAGTTTAGCAATTCAGCCACCATTAAAGGGGCAACAACAACTCGGACATCAGTTTAGAGTCTGTGAGTGTGTGACCAAGGCATAAGACTTATCACTATCATGTCCCATATATTTGTTTGGATTTTCAAAGTCTGGTGGATGACCACAGGGGCTGATCATAGATTTAGCAACACACACAAACACATGATACAGATAAAGCCAACTGCTTTCATATATCTATACAAAATTTGGTGCATTTTGGATTGAGAAGGGAAGGGGGGGGGGGGGGTGGGGAGTAGCTGGGGGAGGGAGGGTTGTGAGTTTTGTAAACTTGATGGCAGAACAAAATTTAATAGATTATTGCATAGAAAATAATCAGCAAGTCTGGTACACACAAAACACCACTAGATAAAGAGCAACTCTTATCAGACTACTTTGTATTATTCAAAGCTAACCAAATAGTGGAAATGCACTGAAAACAAAATTGTAACATTATTGATAGATATTGTCAACACTGCAAGATCTATCTTTTCCTCATACAGTTTGAAACAGTAGTGTTAGGATTACTTACTTGCTTTTAGTTAACTTAAGCTGTAAAATTATTTAACTGTGGATGCCGGGGGCCGGAATAGCTGTTGGTAGAGCGCCGGACTTGTAATCTTGGTGATCCTGTGGTGTTTGCTGGTTCAATCACCGCCGTGCCATTTCGGTACAGGGGGATTTTTTCCCTCGCATTAACATTGGTTCTGACTTCCATTTCCAATACAGTCCTTCGAACGAGACTATAAACTGAGGTTTTCGTGTGTGAACGCACGCATAACATCTTGCACACACGTATAATCCCATCACCAACTTTCGGAAGAGAAGGCCAGTTTTTCCGGTGGTATGGATGACACGTTACACATAGCATGCACCCTGCATGAGAAATGGAAAGAATGAAGGAAGTAAGGAAACTGAAGTAAACGTATTGAATGATATATGGACTGGATGACAGGGGAAACGACTGAATGAAGCCCCAGCCTGGCAGCTCTTCAGTGGTGGTGCTACCTAGGTAGGCAGCCCTTTGTGTAAACAAGTGTGGATAGTAAAAGGCTTAGAGGTTGGTCTCTAGCCCAGAATAGGCGCTGTATAAGTGTTCATTATAATATGCAAGCGACTGTCTCAGTTTCTCTCCCCAACCTGTTGGTCTTCTCATCTCCCACAGACAGGTTCTGAATCTTATTGCAGACACTTTGAAGTCTTAACCACTGCAGTACATCTGAAACCATGTGAAACCCTGTCAAACCTTGCAAAACTTGATTTGATTGAATAAAAAATCATTCTGAGAACTGAGAACCAATGAGAATAGAGTCGGTGAAAAGACATTTTCTACAGTCTTCATTGTTACATTGCATTTCAATTGTCCAGCTCTTACAGTTTATTTGGAATCAAATGGATGAACTTGTAAACTGTGATGTCTTTATTTTTCTTGAGCATTCTTCACTTGGTCTTGGCAACATAAGACTCTTCATAATGATTTGTAGTGAACTAAAAATTAGTGGGATGCCAGTTGAAAAGATTTTGGATATCAGCATTTTACACATTTCTCCTTGTTTACTTTTCATTTGTTTTTTTAAACAAATTTCCAAATGATTTCAAATGAAATAGGGTACTTTAAAAGTCAGTATAGTCACTCTTTCTTGACCACAAATGGCCCAAATGGCGTATAAATTTCATAAGAGCCAAGATACTGCTGGACTGCTTGTCAAATAAAATCCGAGTCAATGACTTTTTTTTTCCTATCTTTGTGTTCTTTAAGCCAGTGTATGGTCACCGTTTCATTTACTTGACCCTTCTACTGGAAGTCCAGGAACAAAACATGGTGAAGGTAGTAAAGTCCGCATCTCAGTTTGTCTTCTTTTCATTCAATCCAAGGCCACAGCATTCCTTTTAGTACTCTAATCTCATGGGGTAGGGTTTTGTTCGATTTCAAGCCCTAAAATTGCGCTTCTTTGAAACATAACACGTTTTGTTTATTGTCACTTCTGTGGGAAAGCCAAATGCACAATGCCAAACACACTGTGGACCTATCCCTATGGCCATGCATGAGTTTGAAAGATGGCCAGAATTATTGTGGGTTCTTGCGGTGATCTGTTGTCTCATATCATTATTCTATGTCAGCAGTCGACATGCATATAGTTGTGAGCAGTCATGTATAGTTGTGATGATGTGAAACAGATTCCTCAGTAAACAACTTAATTATGGTAGCCCATCAAAACAGCCCTGCAGCAGACTTTCTTTCAACACACTAATGCTATTACAAGAAAGTTTTATTTCTTGCTGCTTCCAGTGGCCTAAACCTGTGGTACTTAGTCGTGAGTTGTCTCTGTGTGGTTAAAGCAATTTCAACATAAATTGTAGCATTCTGCATTGGTCTGTTTATGAGCTGGGACTTAACTGCAGTAATTTCAAAATAACCTTTAACCCCGTAACAAATGGCATTGAGTCATGTTAACACTGTCCGGAGGTTTCTGTTAACAGTAGATTTCTTACAATGGACAGGAAACTTAATCTACAAGAGTTGCGTCTAGTGTTATATTTTTGTGAATAGACGGTTGGTAGAGTCTTTTCCAGATTTGTTGTCATAGAATAAGGAATCTGGTTGATTCCTAGTTATCTAGAGGCTGTTCAACTATTTTCTGAAACTTGTTGGCATGACTGCGTTTACAGAATTATAGTGTTAGACAAGGAAGTCACAATACATAGTTTTTCATTTGAGGACAGCCACGCTAATCTGAAAAGCTTTTGATTTGATTGCTGAAACAAGTGCTGCGAGTGTAAGCTTGTCACTGGAAATCAAGGGGGGATAGTCATGATGACTGCTCCAGAAATTCTGAGGAGGTTTAAGTTGGGAATTATTGCTAACACGAGTGCATATCTTCTTTGTTCAGGGTACACACGTATTGGACAACTTTCGATGAAAATGATAATTGCTAAGAAAGTTCAAGAGGATACATTTGGTTTCAAAATTAGTCGATACATGCATTCTTTATGTCAGGTGCTCAACACTGAAATGTGACTCACTGGACTGACTGAAACGGATGTAAAAAACAACAGAAATATAAGATGCAATAGTAGTAATTATAGAAAAAAAACATGAAACAAAAACACATTTGCTGTCTGATTAAATGAAGTATCAGAGATGGAACAAATTGTGGAAAAACCAAAAAAACGAATCATAGCTAGTGGTGGCAGCTAGTATTTAAGTGCAATTCTTTTCTGTCGGGGATACAGGTAGCAGCGATGAAATAGATGGTGAACAGACAAGCGTGATGTACTCTGTCAATGGGCTAGAGTTGTAACGGACGGTGAAATAGTATCATCAAGGAGGCAAAGCGGGGAAAAAGTTAAACCGAGCGAAGACTCATAGCGGCGTGTACAAATTCAACTATAAAATTGCATACGCTACAGTACATCTCAAAGTTAACGTTTCATAACCATGCGGGGTATGGGTAGGTGTTTAAATTGCAAGTGCCTTCTTTTTATGCGTCGATTTAAAACAATGATGCAGCTTTTGTTGCTCGAGACCAAAAGAGGGAAATAGATGAGAGTATAACATCTGCCCGAAGTTAATGTGCATTACTTTAAGTAGCAAAATGCTAGAAAATAATAGGGGCAGATTTTTCCTCAAAACAAAATAGCCTTTGTTGTATGCAGTCGTTAATATTCTAGAATGTTACTTTGTTGGTGTAATATGAGAGAAAATATTGCAACTCTATTGAAAGATGAGATTTGATTTGTGTTCACACTCTTTCGTACCCCTGTATCAGTGTTGACTACAATTGAGGCAAAATACAAAAGTCATTGTCAGAATGGATGGCTGCTGTTGCAGTAGTTAGAATTCCGGCAGTTAGAATCAGGTTAGAGCCCCCCAACCCCTGCTGATCTAACTGCCTGCAATGCTTACTACTTCCACAGGCAATGGGATTCCCGGTCCAGTCTGGTGGCTGCCCAGACACAGGGAGCATCTATTAACATGAGTTAGGGAAAACTGGAAATCGTGCTGTTGAATTTGTTCACTGGAAAGGAATATGTCTGTAGACATTGCACAAATTTTGGTTTTTTTTAAACCAACACTGCAGTAGGGGGGCCATATTTTCAGACCTGCTTCGATGGTGAAGTATTATGATGAGGAAACGGAGAGAACTTGCATCGAGTTTGGAATGAACATCATTCAATCCATGTCATCGCTCACCATTACCTTTTGTTTTTTTTTCTTCTTTGTCAGACCCGTTTTGCTCTTTATCTTTTTCAAGAGTAGCAGCAAGTGTCAAAGTTCTGGCATCAGCAAGTTCATGGGACTGCCCTCAATTGATCTGTGATGGCAAACCTCTGAAATGGAATGCTCCCTTGCGCAGGCTTATTGATAAATGTTGGGCTCACATATGGAGTCCTACGTGTTTTGGATGGTGCATACCCCCTCTTGGTAAGATGCGGCAGTAGGACCCAGCCTGATTGCTTGGGCTGTGACAAGATACAGGAATGAGGAGAGAGAAAAATGGAGGCACAGAAGATGGACACACACTAGAAAAAGATGATGAGTAAAATAAATATATAAATGATCTAAACAGATTACTGGCTAAGAAAGATCTTAACTGGTATAATCTGACCAGCCATATTTTAAAGATATAAGGGTTAGGGTATGAGCAGTGTAGAAAGATTGATGAAATCATTTACTACTTACACACACGCATTTTATGTTACTTACTCATGTACACTCTTTCTTTTTCGACCAGAGTCTGCAGTAGATTCGCATCCCCCTGCAGTTGAGGCCAACAATATATCCCAATGTAGAAATTTTCAATATGAATATCCCCTATGACTTACAGTTTGTTAAGTGTTTGCATGAAAAAGACTGCTATTGCCTTACTTATGACTTTATATTGTATACCATTATGAATGTGGTCACCATATCATTTTCTAAAACTCATTCTCTCCCAGTCTGTTGAAGATGGTGATGTGCACAAAGGCGCTTAACATGCATTCCAAGAAGAAAGGCCTGGTGTGTTGTCTGAACATGGAGTCACCATGTTTATGTGTACATGTCTGAAAGCAGTACATGTCTGAAAGCACAAATCAATGATCTGATGCTACTTTGACATACAATGCAGCCTAGTGCTTTTGCTTGCAGTTTTTGGTAGGGATAGGATCTTTTCATAACCCAACTGTAAAGTTTCTTTACACTTTTACTGCTCAGTTGTTTGGTAGTGAAGGGGAAAATGACATTGGCTTTTACTGTGATCAGACTTTGGTCTGTTCTGTGGGATCACTTAGAATGTCTGTTGAACTTGAAGAGGATATTTTTCTGAATGTTAATTTTCTGCTCACATATATTTATAAACAGTAGACAAGACCATGATCTGATGATGGTCTGGTTTTTTCAAATGTGAAGTAAATTAGCTGCTTATTGTATGTCTAAAAGTAGGTTTGAACAGGGGTAAATGCTCAAATGCATGCTTGCTCTCTTCCCACATTGTTTCGTTCGAGCAGTTTATGAGCACAGCCTTTTATAAATTTTTTCCTTTTTGACATGTAACACCAAAAATCATCTGAAAATGTCGAGGGGTACTTTTGTTTGTGCCTATTTTAAGGGGGTCTAGGAGAAGTGTGTATGGTGTTGTAGAATCCCAGCGCTGAAATTTTCTTGTAGAGAAATGATCTCTACGTATATACCAGGTTCATAGCAAGTGTAGTGCAGGCGGTGGGGAGCTCATCTAGTTCATGTATTAAATGAAACTGCATGTGCATCACTTCTTAAAATTTACCATGGTGTCAGTGTGGTTCATGTCTTTCAGTCTTTGGGCCAAGCACTAATGACATACAATATGTAACTCTACACCTTCGTTCAGTATGAGAGCACACAGTTGTATACTTGTCAGCCATCTGGAATGAAACAAGCAACTTTAAATGTAACACACAAAATGTTAAACATTGATTAGTGTCACACCTTCTGTCCTGTAAAATCATGGAAATAAAAGTTGCATTTATACCAAATGTGTCCAAACTCTGTTTTAATGATTTTGTTTGAAATATTTTTTCTATTATTAGGGATGAATCACGGCTGCTCCCACTCTTGAACTATCGCTCAAGGTAGCGAAAAGTGGTGGGGGCTTACCAATCGGGGGAAAAAAATTAGGGACAACAAACAAACAAAAAACGCTAGCAAAACTCAAGAGTCAGAAAGCAGGAAGAAGTCCTCACCTCGCACTGAAAACAAAATTCACACACACAAATTGAAAAGAACAAACAAATTCAAACATTACAAGCACTAAATGATTAGCTAATTTTTTTTTCCCTTCCCTCAAACCCTTTCATTGTGGGTACAAAGAGAATGGTTCTATATTATCTTTTTCTTTCCTCTGAGGGTACAATCACAATCAAAATCCTTTTTTTTGCCAAATGAAAATAGGATCTCTCTCCTTTTCCCAGGCACAATAGAAATCTTTCTTTTTCCTTTGTTCAGGGGAACAAAAAACAATGGTGTAGCTATGTCGGGGTCACCACTGTCATTCTTGCACACAAGACGCATTCATGACCAGCATTTACTCCATATGCACACGCGCTCTCTCCTATCAACCAAAGGCGCACTACAGAATGTTTTTTCTTCTCCCCCTCTCCTCCGAGGAAAAACACTTTACTAAATGAATCGAACAATTAATAAACAAATTCTATACATGTTTCTCTCTCTCTCTCCACACTGAGAGATAAATCAAGTTAGAATTGATATCGGTAAATTCTTACAAGATTCCTCCTCCTTGCCGGAGAAAGAATACCCACATCCTCCAAGAAGATAAAGTCATGGCTTTTACATAACGTTGGTCCAAGATCCAGACCAGAAGAATAAATCAATCATGCATTCATGATGCCATACCTGCATCAGAGAAAACACTCGCCCCATACTGTCATGATGCCCTGTCCACATCAGAAAACGTGCTGGCCCCTTGAACTCTTCAGTCACTGGGGAAAAACGATGAGATCCGACTCCTCTACCCGGGGTCTTCAATTGCTGGGGCTGAACTATCAGTGTGTTCCCCACACCATGGCCATCGTTAAACACCTGTCTCAGCACTTAAACAGATGCCGTCGCAGCATCAGAGGAGGAATAGCTGACTGGGGTGAAGGGTGAAGGGCTGAAACACGAATAAGGTTCGTGTAAGTAACCTGCTTCCCAATTCAACATATGAATTCTTTCTTTCTTTTTTCTTTAGGATTTTTTCCCCTGTACCTTTCCCCAACTATCTATGGCTCACCTGGCAATGACTGGTCAGCGGTGAGGACCCCTTGACCAACGTTCCTGACAGATTTGAGTCTTTAGGCCATCTCCTGGGCTACAACTAATTCTTTCCTCCCTCCTCCTAGTGAGTGCATACTCAGTGTTCAAAACACATGACCGCACCTTACCAGTCCTTATTAAACTATCTCTCAGTGGTCACTTTCCCAATGATTATTTATTTTAATGAGTGTCCTCACAATTATTGGGGACGCCCGCTACACTAGTCAAGCCACATGAATATTCTTCCTTTTTAGTTGTGTGGCATCCCTCTAGGGGGTTGCAACCTTGCTGTGGTCGGAGGGCTTGTGCGGTCCCAGTGATCCCTTAGGCTTTGCTGGCGGGGGCATCAATACTTGGAAATAGGCTAGTTTTTTTAAAATGCTTCTAGCCCTGAAAAGTTAAGATTGCTGTCTGGCCTAAGCTCAACGTGGTAAGGAGTTTTTTGGTGCCCCTGGTAGGGCCTCTCATGTGTCGGATAGGCAAAGGTGAGGATTCCCTGCCTTTCCCACTTTCTTTTCTTGTTTTCTGCCTTTCTTATTTGGCCATTTTCTGTCTTCATCTCCCCTTCAAGTCTTCTTTTTCCACACTCTTTTTCTCTCTCTGGTGGTCTTCTTAAGATCCCGTCCGCGTTTGCCGTGCGGTGCGACCTGTGATGGACGGGGAATGAGATCCTGGTGATTGAGAGGGCCAGCACCCTCAACACATCATTTTGGCTTGGACCTCTCCTAGACAGGAGGTACACACACTGGCCCGGTGTATTAATCAGGCTCCCCCTTGTTGGGGCTGGGTCAAGACAGGCAGTTCTCCGGCTGGCCAAGTTAACCGCTGCAGTGCTTGGCTGTCTGCTCCCGGGAGTTGAGCATGATCTTGGGGGATAGGGGTAGTGGTGTTCTGTTTGTCGTATCTCTCTCCTGAAGCCTGGAAGGGTTCAAGACAGTGATTTCTTGCCCTGGCCTCTTTGTTGGACTCCATGGTGGGTGGGTAAAGGTGAGACGAAAATTTATACACATAAAACATGGCTTTGTCTAAATCACTCCCCCCATATAGAAGAGGAAGGCAGTGTACCCCATTTCCAGACATTTGGATTCAGACAGTGACTCAGATATGGAAACGAGAGAGAGGACAGGTTTTGGGGCTTCCTGGCTTGTGTGATTTAAGGGACAGAGCAGGAAAAAGCCTGTTTCTGCTCTGAATCCTTTTGCAATTCAGAAGGACTTCCAAGGTTTTAGTAGGTTACCCTCATTTGGTGAAAAGGCTACGGAACAGCTCATTCCTCATCCCGTGCAAATCGAAGAAGCAATCGGAGCGCTGCTGAGGGCAACAATGCTCCTGGACAGAGAAATCTGTGTGACTCCCCCATAAGCATTAAATTCATCCAAGAAGTTTATTCGGTGCCCGGATTTGAAAGGTGTCTCAGAAGCAGAGATCAAGCAGAACTGTGACGGAGGTGCACAGGGTGACAGTCCGTAAAGGTGCAGACAGAGTGCCCATCAACACCCTCTTTCTGACATTCTGCAACCCTTTGTTACCTCCGGTCATTAAAAGTTGATGTGTCCAACTGTAATGCCCCATCCCCGATGCCAGAAGTTTCAAATGCCAGAGTTTGGACATGTCAGAGACCGCTGTGGGGAGGAGGTGTGTGGTGTTTGTTGCAAGGCAACCCATGATGGGCCGTGTAAAAACCCGGCTCATTGTGCAAACTGCGGTGGCAACCACCCTTCCTCTTCATGCAAGTCTGCCCTGTTTGGATCCAGGAGTCCTACCATCCAAAGAGTAAAAACCCAAAAAAAAATTTCCTTCTTTAAAGTGCATAAACAAGTTGTTGGTAGTCAAGATGTCAACAGTGTCTTCATATGCTTGGGCTGTGAAGAAAGCTTCAACCCGTTCAGTCTGCTGGCAGACTGATGAATTTATTTTCAGCAAAACATTGCAAGGCAGAATGTTAAGCTCTGGTGGAAGCAATCCACCACCTCTCAACCCAAAGTGGGGTGCCCCTGGTGGAGGCAAAAAATCTGCCACACCTCAGACTGCCCAGCAGTCCACTTATCTGCTGCTGGGCAGATTAAAAAGCCATCCCTCCCACCTCGAACTTCTGTGAGCATGCCCTTGTCTGGCAAGGGAGTTTCAACCAAGTGTGGAGATTGTGGAGATGAAGAAAGAACCTCCACCATCTCCAAAATCCAGGCCTGTCTTCACCTTGTTCGAAGTCCTGCCAGCAGTCTGAAGAAAGAAACTAAATTCAAAGCTAGAAGCCCTTCGGCGGGGGTGGCGGTTCTTCTGCTTTATATTAGCTTTCCCATCCGGCACAACCATCCACATTGGGACTATCGGGCACGTTGCCCTTCTTTTACAAAACTTTGCTGTTATCCTGTCCTCTGACTCCCTCCCTTCAGCTGTAGCTGCGAGAGTAGCTCTCTCACAAAGTCTGTTACATTTGCTCTAACAAGTCTGTCCTGCCCCTTCTGTCCCGGTTTGCCTCAGACTTGTCAGGGTCCCTGATTTAGACTTCCTAGTAGCCCTTTTTGCGGGTGGTTTGGGTTAGTTTCAATGGACATCAGTCCCGGGAGTAATTTGAATTCGTCACCAGTATGGTCTGCTGCTTGAAGATGTCCTTTCGATTTTGATTTGTGTTGTCTAACGATTTTCGTACAATGTTTTCTGTTGCGGGCCAAACGGTATGGGGGGTCCGCTCTTCCACAGTTCACTTTCGTGTTAACCCCCTGCCGGCCGGACTCGAAGCAAGCTGAAGCGAGAAACGAGCTTCTGAAGGGCGCTCAGAATGGAGGGGGCAGCTTGTGGGCATGTCCCCGCTAGCGGCTGAGAGAACCCAGGGGTTCGTGAAACGGGACGTGGGGGGGGTGATGAGACTGGGTTGTTCAGTGCATCGGGTGTTGGCGGCGGGAGGGGGTGGGTGGGGCTCGGGAAGGGACGAGAGGGCGTATGAGTTCAGCGTGGGTAAATGGTGTGGGGGCGGCACGGGGAAACGAAAGGGGTGAGGGAAGGAGGGGCGGAGGGGACCACGCGGGCCGGGACGAGATGGCTGGTGCCAGACGAGCTGTCAAACGAGGACCATGGCCATGGCGGGGAAAAACCGGAGGACAAACAACAAGGTGCCGCAACGATGAGGCAGACAAAGCTGGGTAACCAAAGGTCAAAGGATCGCCGGTTAGGGGAGAAGTCGGATCGGCAAAGGGTAAATACCAGAGGGCAAAGATCCCAAAAAGTGGTTGGGAGTGGGGTCGTCAAAGGCAGGACCGGCAAACAAAAGCGAGCCATACGAGAGGCAAACCACGATCTAAAACACGGAGCCAGCGGGTGCGCCAAAACCGGCGGACAACAAAACCCTTGAATATATAAGAGCAGGGCCCCACACGTACCAATACCAAAAGAACCCGAAGACAGCTCCGAGCGCGCAGGGTGTGCCACCGGCGCCCACCTCAACCTCGTCGTGGGCTGGTGCTCACCGGTCAAAAGCAGAAGTGCGGTCTGAAATCTTCGCGTCCGGCGGCAGCGAAACGCAAAAAAGTGGGGAGCGCGCAGAAAGCAAACACCACCCCCTAGCGCACGACGCTAGCCGCAACAGCTTTCACTCGGCCCCCCCCACCATGCACCAAACGCATCGGCATAATCACGGTGAAAACACGCAAGAATCGCACAGGCCGCACCACCACCTACAACGGCCGGGCTCAGAAAAGCCGTTGCAACCGGCAGCGCGCACAACACCAACAGACAAAGAATCATGGCAAACATGTTTAATGCTTGATCGAAAAAGAAGATTGCTCAATTTAGTAAAGGATAAGGGCCGCTAGTGGTTCTTAAAACGGCAATTTACTCCTGAGTTGTGAATTGCCCAATCAACCTGTTTGTCAAGCACACATTCAGTACAATAGAGGGCCTGGTTCTTCCCCTGCTTTTTCTAGATGTTTCCAAACTTTTTCCTGAGGGATTAAGAGGTGGTGGGCTGGGGGGGGGGTGCTTTGTTTTTCCTTTTTCTCTGGTTTCCGCCCGGAGCCGATTTTCTCCCAGACCGACATTTCCTGCTTTGCAGTTGTCCTGATTTGGCTTGCTGCTTGACGTTGGGCCTGAGGTCTTTGGTATGCCCACGCGTCGCTGCGCCCTTTTGCTTCCTTTATATGTTTGCCATCAGCATTAACCAAGTGTTTTGGGCAGTTCAGGTTTGTTGGAAACACTGGATACAGGTTTTGCACAGTTTATCACATTATTTGGTCAATGAGATCCTTGAAATAATGGTTCAAAACTCTGAAGATTCATTTCAGGTTGCCTTCTTATTAAGATTGGTTGAGACAAGATTCCAGTTTTCAGTCTAATCAGGCAGGTGTTAAAAGAACAGGGAATGGTCACGTCGTGCAAAGATCGTCAATGGAACACCATCGTCCCATCGGAAATGGCCAGACCACTCATAGTCAATTCTACCAGCCAGGGGTCAACAAGAGTCGACAAATCTTAAAACGAAAGATCTAGTTGCAAGTGAAAACGACTGCAGCGGAAATCTAACAAATCTTAGATACAATGTCAGTGAACCGCCCAGAGAAACGTGGACAAACGAGTCAAGACAACACACAACGCGTTTCGACCTCATGGGTCTTCTCAGGTGAAACAAAGACGGACAAAATAACGAAAATGCACTTAGCTTTGATCGCTTCAGATTGCTTCCGAGTTCAGCGCAGGAAGCGTAACACGCAAAGTGAACCTGTGGAAGACGGAGATAGTTGGGGCTCCATCGTTCAGACCCACACAATCAGAAGCTGAAAGGACATCTTCAAGATCGACCTCTGGCTGACGATTCCCCTACCTCACAGAGGACTGTGGTCCATTGAAATCACCCAACAGCAAAAAAGGTCTAGGAAGTTCTACAATCAGACTGACAAGGTCTTGGCGACAAACCGGGACAGAAGGGGGCAGACAGAGTGATGCAAATTGTAACAGATTTGTGGAGAGCTACTCTCGTCAGCTACAGCCTGAAGGGAGGGAGTCAGAGCGACAGGACTAACAGCAAAGTTTTTATGTAAAAGAAGGGCAACGCTGCCCGATAGTCCCAAGTGTGGATGGTGTGCAGGCTTGGAAAGAATATTAAGCCAGAAGAGTGAAGGTCTTCTAGCTTTGAATTTAAGTTCTTTGAAGCGCTACGACGTAGGTTTTAATGTTTGAAACAGAAGCTGCAGCTCCTTAAAGTTTGAATATAAGCCACGGATATCCAATGATTATTGTACTGTCCATGGTGCGAGGATGAAAAGGAGAGAAATCAGGTCATCCTAGAGTCGTCGTCTGCATTCAATGGAGGCGAATTTATTAGCAGTTGGGACCGGGGACAGTTTTGGTCTTCAGACCTGCTGGCAGACTTGCCCAGCAAGGTGAAGAAGGGCCTTGGATTTTGGAGGATGGTGGTATGTTTCTTTTCTTTCTTCTTTCCATCTCCACAATCTCCTCATCTTGGTTGAACTCCCTGCCCGCACGGCACTGCTCACAGAAGTTCGAGGTTGGGCCGTTGATCGTCTTTTATTTTACTCTCCCCAGCACTGATAAGATCGTGAGCGGGGGGCTGGTGTCCTCCACCACCCCCTATTTTTTCTATGCCCCTTGTTTAGTTGCTAGATCTTGATAGGCGGTGATCCTGCAATAGCCAGCAGGGATGACAGAATCTGACTAGGGCGCCAGTTACAGGGAACACATCTTATTCGCGTAAAAGAGGTGGATTTGTTGCGGTGTGTGGGGTGCTCGGTGAAGGACATCTTGACCGGGAAGCAAGGGTGCAAACGGCACAAAGAAAGCAAACATCCCCATGCAGCGAGCAGACACAAACGCCCCCAAACGACAGAGCCAAAAAAGTGCACAACAACAGGACTGCTGCAGCGATGGAGGATAAAGGGACTGATGAAGGAAGAGAAGAAAGGGGAGGGCCTGAGGGGAAGAAAAACGACCGAGACAACACAACGATCCACATAACGTAGTAAGAGAGAGAGGATAGAACACAGAAGGAAACAGATACGAGGAACGCCGAAACAAAAACAACATGCACAACAGGGCCCCCCCCCGCAAGCGACGAAACGCCACACACGAACGAATACAAAAAGCCAACAGGAAGCAACAACCACACAAACAGCCGCGAAAGCAAACCAACCAACGAGCCCCGGCAAAAAAAAGCCACAGTGTGCGGCTCCACCTAGGACCAACCCCGAGCCAAACAACAAACACGCCGGCCCGCTCATGCTAAGTAGACACGAGGCTCACCCCGACCCACCTCCCCAACCTCCCAGCATCTCACTTAGGCGCGACGCACGCTGACCAAGCCAGACCAAGCAAACCCTCTTCGCCACACCCACTGCCGGAAAATTGACCCCCTACCCGACACAGACAACCAAACGTCGGGGTAACATAAGAAACCGCAATCACATAGCGTGCCCCCAAACAGCCCACGCACAAACCCGCGAACCGCGACACACGTTAAAAAAACCCTAAACACAACGGCAACCAGGACACACAAAACAAAAAAAACTCATACCCACCGAAGTCCCAAACACGACCAAAGCGAACGCCAACCGACGACGAGACCCCAGAGAGCAGATACGGAAAGCGGTGTATAACCCAACCTGTGAGTCTGCAAAAGAGGCCCCCGCACAGAGCGAATGGGAGCCAGTCCAACCCAACCCAGACCACGCCAAACCCCAGAAACAAGGGGTGCATAACGAGACCGAAACCCGTGGGAAACAAGAGCGGGAAGGCACACGAAGGAAAGACGAAGCGGTGGTGGGACAAGGGGCACACAAAAGGAAAAGGAGGCCCATAACCGCAGCGGCACTGGGCGACCCACGCTCCAGCGTGCGCTAGCATAAAGGAGTGGGAGGCCAAGGGGCGCCTTGCCAAAGTGAAGACAAAAAGCAACAAATGACGGACCCGCTGGGAGGCAGGGGCGCACCGTCCCCGTCCCCACACTATCCTCCGCTGCTCGCACGGACAAATCGATACACATCGCAGCCTTGCGCACGTTCACGGGAGCGCCACCCACAGGAAGAAACCGAGGGGGCAGCGCCTGTCTCGGTCCCGCACACAGTAATTGCAGATGCTCCACACTGGTGTCGGCACACCAACATAGCAGTGCTGCCAAAGCAGGCCGACAAGCAATAATCACAACAACTGACGACTGAAGAACAACGATAGTGAGAATGAGGGCACAAGAACGGCAGGGCAGAGGTGGTTCTCCCAACAAATCGGGAAAGATAGTCCGATAGCATCATAAACGTGAGACCGCGGGAACAAAAACAGAGTAAGTGAATAAGGCAGGGCAGAGAATTGGGATTAGCCCAAAGCAGGAGCAAAAATCAGGCGAGGGATGCCCTTTTGATTATGAAAGAAGAAGCCAGCAGAAAAACGTCAGCGGATCGAACACAGGGGACCCCACAGACGCCATGGGGGCCCCCACAAAAAAAAAGTTCGAGTGCGCCAAGGAGAGACGAGTGTCAGGGAAAAAAAAGGGAGTTGTACCCTCCAAGAAAATAATGACAGCGCTCTGTACCCCCAAGAAGAAACAAAAGCGACCAATTTACGTTAAGTGGGCAGTTGGGGGGGCAAGGGGAAGGGCACGAGGGCACGGCCCGCTACCTGAGGAGTCGACTTGAAGTATGGGGGGGTGCCAAAGGAATAATTCCCCATAAAACCCCCCCATTTGCCACCAAGACAACCCACACCCCAAAGAAACAGCCAAAACAAACCAGACACGGGGAGAAACACGGAGGTCCAATGACCAGACAAGCCAACAAGGGAACAGGGGTGACGAAGGCTTTTGGCAGCTCTACAGTAACAACGTGCTCTCATACTAAAATAATGACATATTATTTCAACTTCCCAAACAAACTGAACAACACTGACACCTGGAAATTTCAGAGTGTGCACATTGCAGTTCATTATACATAGAATCGATGAACTGCGAATGGCGATGAACCTGGTATAGTATCGAGATCATTTCTCTAAAGAAAACTTCGCGCTGGGATTCTACAACCACAATAACACTCTAATATAACCCCCTTAAAATAGGCAAACAAAAGTACAGACATTTTCAGGTATTTTTGTGTGTATGTCAAAGGAATCAATTTATAAAAGGCATGTGCTAATAAAACGCTAGAAACAAGTGGAAAGAGAGCAAGCAGCATTTCTGAGCATTTTACCCTGTTCAAAACTAATCTTCGCCATACCAATACCCTCCTAATTACTCCCTTTTCCCCCCCTTCCGACTCCCATCCCTTTCTTTTCTCCTTTTTTCTCCCTCCCTTTTGAAAATTTCTACATTGGGATATTATTGTTAGTAAATGATTTCATCAATCCTTTCTACAACTGATCAATACCCTACCCTTATATTCTTTAAATATGGATGGTCATATTATACAGTTAAGATCTTTCTAGCCAGTACTCTTTTTACTCATTTATATATTTATTTTACTCATCCTCTTTTCTAGTGTGTGTCGCATCTTCTGTGCCTCTCATTTTCTCCTCCTCATTCATGTATCTTGTCACAGCCCAAGCAATCAGTGCTGGGTCATACTGCAGCATCTTACCAAGGGGATGGCACCATCCAAAACACGTAGGACTCCATATGTGAAGCCAACATTAGTCAATAAGCCTGCGCAAGGGAGCATTCCATTTCAGAGGTTGCCATCACATCAATTGAAGGGCAGTCCCATGAACTTGCTGATGCCAGACTTTTGACACTTGCTGCTAACTCTTGAAAAGATAAAGAATAAACGGTCTGACAAAAGAAGAAAAAAAAAAAAGGTAAGGGTGAGGATGACATGGATGAAATGATGTTCATTCAAACTCAGATGGCCAAGTTCTCTCCGTTTCTCATCATAATATACTTCACCATCAAGCAGGTCTGAAAAATATGGCCAACTGCAGTGTTGGTTTAAAAAAAACAAAAAATCTGTGCAATGTCTACAGACATATTCCTTTCAGTGAACAAATTCAACAGCACGATTTCCAGTTTTCCTACTCATGTTAATAGATGCTACCTGTTCTGGGCAGCCACCAGACTGGACCTGGAAATCCCACATTGCACTTGTGCAGTAGTAAGCATTGCAGGCAGTTAGATCAGGGGTTTGGTGGGTCTCTAACCCTGATCTAACTGCCTGAAATTCTAACTACTGCAACACAGCAGCAGCCAGTTCTGACCATGACTTTTGTATTTGCCTCAATTGTAGTCAACCACTGATACATTTACGAAAGATGTGAACACAAATCAAACTCTCATCTTTCAAATAAGAGTTTCAACTATCTTTTCTCCATATTAACACCAACAACATTCTAGAATAAACTGATGTACAAAGGCTATTTTCTTGAAGGAAAATCTGCCCCTCTATTTTTTTAGCATTTTGCTACTTAAAGTAATGCACCTTCTTCTAGACATACTCTCATCCCTATTTCTCTATTTAACTGCAAGGAAGCAACAAAAGCTGCATCATGGTTTGAAACGACAGCATAAATAAAGAAGGCAAGTCATGCAATTTAAACAACTACCAATACACGCATGATTATCTTTAAATTAACTTTTGAGATGTACTGTAAGTTGCATGTTATGAGTTGAATTATCACAGCTTACTATTTATCATCATAATTTCATCTGCTTGGGTCTTGAAAAAAAAAAACGGCACTACACTGCATGCCCACATGGACAGATTAGCATCAACTTGGTCTGTCCACAATGACTTCAATTTCTGCTACTGTATTTCAACAGACAGAAATTGTAATAAATACTATTGCATTTATCATTTTCTTTTTTTTTTTTTTTGCTTCATTTTTTCCAGCTCTGATCATTTTCTGATTGCAATGTACATAATTGTTTCATGTGTATTTATATTTACTACCTGTGTATATTTCTTTGCTTATACATCATTTTCATCAGAAAGTGAGTCAAATTACAGTGTGTAACCTGACAAAAAGAACTGCAAGTGTTAGCAATAATTTTGAAACTTAAACTCCAAAAGAAATCAATCAGCAATTATCATGAAATCTTGATTTGACAAGGACAAGATTACACTATTCCACTTAATTCCAAATCAAACCTTCAAATTTCTGGAAGTCACACAAACTATGTTTGTGTACAAAACAAACACACTATAATTGTGTACAAAGCAGTCATGCTAACAAGTTCCAGATTAAATAGTTGAAAATATAATAATAGAATTAACTTCCTTGTCTATCACTCAAATCTGGAAAGAATCTACCAACACTATCACAAAAAATATAACACTGTATTTACTTTGTATATGAAAGACTGTCAAGGTAACAAATCCAATGGTTAACAGGCATTTGAGGAAAGTGTAGTATGACAGGATGATTTTGTTACCGTTCAAACCATTGTTGAAAACTACTGTCAGTTAAGTCCCACACATAAACAGACCAATGCATAACTGCTACAAGTTATGTTGAAATTGCTTTAACCAACAGCTGTAACAGAAGAAAAAGTATCCAACAGAAAATAGGGCCACTGGAAGCAAGAAATAAAACTTTCTTGTAATAGCATTAGTGTGTTGAAAGAAAGTCTGCTGCAGGGCTTTTTTGATGGGCTACCATAATTAAGTGTTTACTGAGGAAATCTGGTTTTCACATCATCAAACATAATGAATTCTCACAACTATGCATGTCGACTGCTGACATCATAATAATGATATGAGACAACAATCAAAGAACCCCACAATAATTCTGGCCATCTTTCAAACTTCATGCATGGCATAGGGATAGGTCCACAGTGTGTTTGGCATTGTGCATTTGGCTTTCCCACAGAAGTGACAAAACGTGTTATGTTTCAAAGAAGGCAATCTTAGGGCTTGAAATCGAACAAAACACTACCCCATGAGATGAAGTACTAAAAGGAATGCTGTGGATTGATGACAAAAGAAGACAAACTGAGATGGACTTTACTTCACCATGTTTTGTTCTTGGAATTCAGTAGAAGGGTCAAGTAAATGAAACGGTGACCATACTGGCTTAAAGAACAAAGATAGGAAAAAAAAGTTATTGACTCGGATTTTATTTGACAAGCAGTCCTCTTATCTTGGCTCTTATGAAATTTATACGCCATTTTGGGCCATTTGTGGTCAAGAAAGAGTGACTATACTGACTTTTAAAGTACCTATTTCATTTGAAATCATTTGGAAATTTGTTTAAAAAAAAAAAATGAAAAGTAAACAAGGAGAAATGTGTAAAATGCTGATATCCAAAATCTTTTCAACTGGCATCCCACTAATTTTTAGTTCACTACAAATCATTATGAAGAGTCTTATTTGCCAAGACAAGTGAAGAATGCTCAAGAAAAATAAAGACATCACAGTTTAAAGTTCATCCATTTGATTCCAAATAAACTGTAAGAGCTGGACAATTGAAATGCAATGTAACAATGAAGACTGTAGAAAATGTCTTTTCACCGACTCTAATTCTCATGGTTCTCAGTTTCTCAGAATGATTTTATTATTCAATCAAATCCAAGTTTTGCAAGGTTTGACAGGGTTTCACATGGTTTCAGATGTACTGCAGTGGTTAAGACTTCAAAGTGTCTGCAATAAGATTCAGAACCTGTCTGTGGGATGGAAGACAAGGTTGGGGAGAGAACTGAGACAGTCGCTTGCATATTATAATGAACACTTATACAGCGCCTATTCTGGGCTAGAGACCAACCTCTAAGCCTTTTACTATCCACACTTGTTTACACAAAGGGCTGCCTACCTAGGTAGCACCAACTGAAGAGCTGCCAGCTGGTGCTTCATTCAGTCGTTTCCCCTGTCATCCAGTCCATATCATTCAATATCGTTTACTCAGTTTCCTTACTTCCTTCATTCTTTCCATTTCTCATGCAGGGTGCATGCTATGTGTAACGTGTCATCCATACCAACGGACAAACTGGCCTTCTCTTCCGAAAGTTGGTGATGGGATTATACGTGTGTGCAAGATGTTATGCGTGCGTTCACACACGAAACCTCAGTTTATAGTCTCGTTCGAAGGACTGTATTGGAAATGGAGTCAGAACCAATGTTAACTGCGAGGGAAAAATCCCCCTGTACCGAAATGGCCCGGCGGTGATTCGAACCCGCAACACCAGGATCACCAAGATTACAAGTCCGGCGCTCTACCAACAGCTATTCCGGCCCCCGGCATCCACAGTTAAATAATTTACAGCTTAAGTTAACTAAAAGCAAGTAAGTAATCCTAACACTACTGTTTCAAACTGTATGAGGAAAAGATAGATCTTGCAGTGTTGACAATATCTATCAATAATGTTAAATTTTGTTTTCAGTGCATTTCCACTATTTGGTTAGCTTTGAATAATACAAAGTAGTCTGATAAGAGTTGCTCTTTATCTAGTGTGTTTGTGTGTACCAGACTTGCTGATTATTTTTCTATGCAATAATCTATTAAATTTTGTTCTGCCATCAAGTTTACAAAACTCACAACCCTCCCTCCCCCCAGCTAACCCCCCCCCCCCCCCCTCCCTCCAATCCAAAAAATGCACCAAATTTTGTATAGATATATGAAAGCAGTTGGCTTTATCTGTACTCATGTGTTTGTGTGTGTTGCTAAATCTATGATCAGCCCCTGTGGTCATCCACCAGACTTTGAAAATCCAAACAAATATATGGACACTGATAGTGATAAGTCTTATGCCTTGGTCACACACTCACAGACTCTAAACTGATGTCCGAGTTGTTGTTGCCCCTTTAATGGTGGCTGAATTGCTAAACTGTCTACAATCCTGTTCAGTGAACTGTTCCATGTAGCTGTCACTTAATGTTTTTGTCAGCTGCATTCGATTTAGGGTGTGGAAAAAAATAGCAAAAGGTGCCAGCAGGAACTGGAGCAGATGATTCAAAATGCTATTTCAGTTTAGCTTCCCCAAATAAATTGTATGGAAATTGACAGAAAGGGTGTGACCAAAAAAGACAGATCAACTGATGGAAGGTTATTAAGAAATGAAAGTATTTCATAAAACAACCCAGATTTTCTAGTACATGTATAGACACAAAAGTGTTAGTTTATGCTGCTGTGTTTCATATTAGTGTGTGGATATCAAATACTTTCTCTTGATTTTTCAAGAACAAAAGACCATTGTGATTTCTGAAGATGCATTTTTTCCCCTTTACACCTAAACCTGATGATTGGCACACCATGGCATTTGCAACACAAGGACTAAGTAAAAAGTAGAAATAAACCACCATAACCTCCAAACACTGACATTCCCTCACGGGGACAAGACATGAAGTTTGGATCTGGCAGTAGACGTGACCAACTCCACGGTCGTGTTCACAAATGATGACATAGCATTACATGAATGGATCATATATACATATTATTTAAAATAAACACGCATTCACTTAACTGCAATTTCAAAATAAAAGAAAATAAACCAAAGAATACAAATGTACCAACTGAAAAAAAAAAGAATGATGTATTAATGAAGTTGCTGGCTTCTTGAGTTCAGTATTACAGAACTAGGTGGATTTTGCACCCAACCACATTTATAAAACAAGCTGTTGCAACCACACCTTAAACAATCTGTTACACTCTTGATCAACTCCACTAAAATCTGCATGTACTTTGACCTACCATGGTGGCAAATTCTAGAGCTGATACAAACATAGGAATTTTTATTTCAGTAGAATATTCTACTTCTTTCACTTTTTCTTTCTTTCATTAAACCTGTTTTCTGCCTTTGCCTCAACATTTTTCACTTTAAAAGAATGGGTACAGAGAACAAAAAGCATCTAATATCCAATTAACTCTTAGCCTCTAGTAAGTTTTGTTCAAAACATTCATCACACATCGCTTGTCACTAACCTGTGCCACAGACACACTTGTCCTGTCAACATTGTAAGATTAGGCATTTGTCTCTTTGTGTTTATTACAACAACAAAAAAACGAAAATAAAAAAACAGGAACTTACATTCATTTCAGCATGATTATCAGGCATTATAAGGGAATCATTTCTGAAAGCTTGAATGAAAGATCCCTATGCTGTCAATGTGCCAAATATAAACTTTTTCTTATGTCATGAGTGAATAATTTGTAGTGAAAAAATTAACAGGCTTATACAAATGATCAATGCATACAAGCCATACCTGATCTGAAACACTGACAAGTTTGCTTCTAAAATGTCAAAATGGGTGGAGAGTGACCCATAAGTTAATGTGCCAAATGTAGTATTGCAGACATAATTGCAAATGGCAACATCATCACTGGTCATCTAAAACAAAAAAACTGCTAGATTTTTTTTTTTCAGAATTAGCAGAAGAAACTGAGAGATACAAACAAGCGCTTGCACTATGTTGACAAATCTGATCAGCACATGACCTGGAGTCCTGTCGGCCGCATTCAAAATAAAAAATAAATAAATGTTTCAAAAGAAAAGAAGGTGAAACCTTTATCTGTATTTAAGCATACTCTGTGCAGCAGTTCTGACAGATTCAGTGGTCAACCTCATCCCTTTTTTCTTCTTCTACCATATCTTGCCATGTTGAGAAGATGGCAGTCGCTCTCTCTCTCTCTCTCTCACTAAAAAACCAAAAAAGGAGAAACTAGCTTAACCGTTACAAACTACTTTCATTCAGTAGTCTATTTTGGGGATACCTGAAAGTTTATTTTGTACAACTACATAAATCAATCAATCAATCTATATATACATATATATAAATCTCTCTCCCTCTCTCTCTACATATATATACACCTCAAGCACAGGTCTGATGTAATGACAGACAACTAGCCCCATTCACCTAGCCATCCTTGTGCATGCATACACTAATATGCCTGCACTAGAACACTTCTCATACACACACACACTCTGATGTCAGAACAAGTACACAAATTAAGAAACATGTTTTGTGCCTCTGAAAAATATGTTTGGCAAATAAAAACTATAAATTCTGCTCTTGAAAACTGATTCTTTAGGTCTGTGCACATGCTGTGTCTTCACCTGTCTTATCTAGTTAGAAAATGTTGAACACCAGAATGAAGGGAACAACATGATTCATGTTTCTGAACTATTGATTTCAATTATATTGTTGAACACCAGAACGAAGGAACAGCATGATTCATATTCTGAACTATCAACTTCAATTACATTAACAATTTGATTTTGTACATTTTATTCAGAATTTGTAAGAAAACAATCCAAAACAAAAAAAAAAGTGTTAGAAGAACTTGACTTTGATACTTCCCATGACAACAAGAAAAAAACTGGGGTACATGTTTGTTGACACTTCAGCATAAATAATGCAAGTGTTATTGTGAGGTTCACTATTGTCAATAACATTTGTTCATTATTGTCTGTAAAATTTGTTCTTGCAGTATAACCCCATACCTAGCTTACAATTTTATTTGGTGACAAATACTCCAAACTCCATTATGCAGGTGGATAAAGCAGTGCCTGTATGGATGCATTTTTGGTGTACTAAGGCCAATGCATAGTGGACTATATGATTTCAGTGACATAATAAGGGGTGCAAGTGTGGAAGAGTCTCCGATCTGAAAATGAAAAGTGACCATTCCTCCAATAATGAAACTGAATTATGTCATTACAGTAATCCTGAGAAAAAATATATCACGAAACAAGAAGCGATTCTGAAATTATTTTCGAACACTTCATAACAGTTATACAACTGTTACTCAAAATACAAATCTCTCTTTTAAAAACCAATAAAAAAAAAAGAAACCCTGATAATGAGCCATTACAAAAATTGCTTACTATACAGCCATACATCCACAAAGACAAACCAGACTTTTTTCTTATTAATCACTGTTAATTTAGCACAATAAAATATGATACAGTGACAGCTCAAATAAAATATCGGGCTGGGGAACAAGTGATCCAAAAAATCTCTTTAAAAAAAAAAAAAAAGGCCAGAATCCTGGGACTGCCTCCGCCCCGGTGGGGTCCAGGGGCAACGCCCATGGTGAGGGGCCCAGGTGGCAAACACCCCCGTCCGAAATTGAATTGAGCACTTCTGAAGACCCTTTTGTGGCCTCTTGTGATAGGCAAATTACCATGTGGCATGCAAAGAAACCAAACTAAAAATATCTTATTTACCATGCAGCATGCAAAGAAATCATACCAAATAAAAACCAACCTTACTTTTCTCCTTTTTCTTGATGTACTGTAGTGCCTTGCTTCAAAAGTTCAATGATTCAGTCTTCACGAACTTTACTTATAAGATTACAATTATAGTCCCATCAACAGCAGAGTTTATACGAACTTTACTTATGGTGGATTCACTCATTTATTTTTCATAATATAGAAGGAAACTGGAAACCCTCTGGCTCTAGTGCAGGGTTTTTCTTCAACCTTTTTAAGTGGCTGTCTTAATACAAGCAGATCTAGTTGCGAAGTGAGACGACTGCAGGCGGAAATCTAAAACAAATCTTAAATAAATGTTAGCAAACTGCCCAGAGAAATGCGGACAAAGGAGCCACAAGACAAAACACGATGCATTTCGACCTCTTAGGTCTTCTTCAGGCAAGATACAAACATACACGACAACGAAAATTCACTTAGCTTTGATCGCTTCAGAGTTCTGCGCACGAAAGGCATTGAATTCAACGCCTTCCTTGCACTGAACTCTGAAGCGATCACAGTTAAGTGAATTTTCAATGCCTTCCTTGTGCTGAACTCTGAAGCGATCAAAGCTAAGTTAATTTTCGTTGTCATATTTGTTTGTATCTTGCCTGAGGAAGACCTAAGAGGTTGAAATGCATCGTGTTTTGTCTTGTGACACCTTTGTCCACATTTCTCTGGCGGTTCACTAACATTCATTTAAGATTTGTTTACAGAAGTAGCCATCACACATTATTGCACAGAAACAGATATTCCACAGTCAACTCACCAGGCAGTTTGCTTTGATTGCTTTAAGTCCTTTCAAAGCTTCAACATGCCTTTCGGAATGCTTGTGTTCAAAGAGCGCCGTTTGTCCATGATTGGAGTAGTTCAACTCCTTTCCACACAGTATGCAGTGCACCACTCCAGCCTTGTTCACTTTTCGAATGAAAATCGAAACTTGCTGATCATAACCTGACACTTCTGTTGACTTTTCAGTCCAGTCCCATCTCTATTTGTTGCTAACTGATCCTTCCTCAAACATCTCACCACGATTTACGATGCATGACACGCACGACATTCTTAGGCAGAAAATCGCTGTGAAATTCGCATTCACCTGTGGGCGGCACTGCCTTGAAAATAATATGATGAAAACCTGGATTGGAAATATTGGATATGGAATGGTAATGGATTCGTAGTGATCAAGTCCTTCAAAAATTTTTTTTCCTCAGCGGGATTTTTTTTCTCGGACCCATTTTCTTTTTCTTGGAAGTCACTTTGAAAAATCTCGGGGAATCTCGGATCCAAGGAGAGTTTCCAAACAGTAACAAAAACGACCCTTATAACCTTCAACACTCCTACCTTCCACCCCCTTCCTCCCTCCTCACTGGGAAAAACTCCAAAGACGCAACCATTCAAGATTTTTTTCTTTTATCTCACTGATATCGTGGCCCTTTGTTACATACTGGTACATGTCATGATGGTGCTTCCTAAAGCTGTGTGTTGTTGTTAACATGTAAGATGATCTTATGAGCGCTGAATTGTTTGAATGAAGAAGACAACAAATAGCAAACCCCTTCCTCCTCTTCCCATTCTCTTCCCTCCTTCCCTAGCACCACCATTCCCATCCCACTAAAGCCGCAACTCGAAAGTCTGACAAACACACATCAATCGACGCTACTTTGATCTCCTGGCACACAAGTCTTCGTCATTAAGTAAATCCAGCCACTTGTATTTCCAGAGATTTTTTCCTCAGCTTTCACTTCGAGACATTAATGTTATTCTTTTCAAGCCTTTCATTCCTACATTTCTTCCCTACATAATTCTCTTACCGTGGGTTGACAGTACATCACTTTTTCAGTTTGACCATAAACACTCTTCAATCAACATTACATTGATCTTCTGGCACACAATTTTGTGCATCAGTCCTTCTTCACTATCTCCATCTACTTCAATCAACACTACACTGATCTTCAGGCACACAACTTTGTGCGTCAGTCCTTGCCTCATTATCTTCATCTAGCTATTTACAATCCTAGAGAGATTTTTCATGGTTTTTTCCTATACGGTATCAAAATCATTTTTACCAATCTCTTCATTACTTTCTTTCCTTCATGATTCTCCTGCCATGTATTGAGAGTATAACACTTTTCAAGTTTCCAAGAAATTCACGAATAGCTACTAAATAGCTTGGGTAACTGCAACAGCGATTTAAAAACTTTGCTACAGTGTAATCCTACAACTTTCATTTCAGTATATTTGTTTTCAATTGAACAAAACACACACACACACACACACACACACACACACACACGTACATACATATGCGCGCGCACACGCATACACACAAACCAAAGACAAAATACTGCTCTTCCAAACCAACTAGGAACAGGAAAAGTTCCTAAACAAAATCTGGAGGGTACTCAAACACAATCTTGCAGATCAGGAAACAACTTTTTCGAAAATTTTTCTGATCGGTATTTCCCTTTTGTACTGGAAGACTTTCCATCCTGCGTAATGACTATGTAGGGAAAAAATATGAGTGTCTTCTAAATATGGATCGCACCTTGATACAAAACTGCACATATTTATTCAGTCATTATTTATACATTTAAATTTCATCCTTCTTTTTCTTTACTTTATCCATTACAGAACTGAAACTTAAATATAGAACAGTTGAATGAGAGTACTTGTATGCTAAAGGTCAGAGAGAGTGGAACAGAGACATTTAATTCAATTAATATTTAACTTCCATGGCAAATATGCTCACAGGGAGAACAGAACAAGTACGCAAGATACAGAGACAGATAAAGAAAAGGTCATGTGAATAATGAGAAAACTGTTCACTTCCTAATTCTCCTGGATACAACAAAGCCCACAAAAAAAAACATGAACATGAAAACAAACTATGTGCATACCGCTCCTGATTAGAGATCTGCTTAAGATGTGAAATTCAGATGCAAGTCATACAGATACATACCCCTAACTAGTATCAACACTTACACTGGTGAAAACTGCATTATCAGCCCACATAAGAGTAAAACCAGGTTGCAAATATCCGAAAGAATGAACAATCGAATCATGTTTCATGCCTACAGCATCAAAAGAACACATCACTCCAAAGTCACAACAGA